>JAOTAV010089782.1:0-11597 GCA_026546445.1 Cyclargus thomasi | reverse complement strand
ATATGCATTCGCTCAAGATTGGCGGTATGGTACCATACATCTAGGAGTTTTCATACAAAACGCGATTGTAAACAAAGTGTTGAGGTGTCACTTTGTTGTTGACAATCGCGGCTTGTATAGAAATGTGACAGAGAGTTAATGAACCATACCGCCAAACTTGAGCGAAAAGGCAATATTAATTGTTTGATAACAAATTATGTAATTACAATAATTATTGTGCGAGAAAGTAGAAAGCCGTAGCGTAAAGTTTATTTTTAATTTAAAGGGAAAGTCAGTTGCTAAAATGGGTATTTAGTTTAATAATTTTTTAGAATATACCTGAGCATATTAAGTTGACGGTTGAAAAGTTACTTTATTAAGTCCAGAGAAATTTTGGTAGAGGCATAAAGGCTCTAAAAGTGTCTCTCTTTAAAGACTGCTACAAAAAGAACTTAATTACAATAATATTGTATATTTATTATTACTAGATTATGTACATAGCTATGAAAGTATAACAATATAAAATATGGACAGTGCAATGTAACAAAAGTATACGATAAAACACTAAGGATCGTATGTGTCCGTGATATAGAGTTCACTGTAAAAGTAGCAGCACTGAAAGCGTAAGAAATTTTTCGTGTTGAATGGCCAAGCGAAATGACTTGAATGAGACAACTTTCAGAGTAAACTCAACTATCAGGGACACATACGATCTCTAAAGTTTGATCAGTTACTTTTGTTACACCCTGTATAAGTTGATTAGAGGTAGATTGCAATAATTTAAAATAAAAGAACTTTATGCAGTTAGCGAGTATTAATTGTTCGTAGACTGCGTTAATCACAATCATAATGATTGTGATTCACGCAGTCTTCATTTTAATTCATACCTTTGTTTTTCTAATTAGTCATATTCCAATGTTCCTATCTACTCTGCTATCTGCCAGGACCTAATATGCAAATTCTCAGTAACTGTTATTTATCTCTCTCATAAATACGAAGAAAATGATCTTGTTTCTGTGTAGCAATCTCCGTTTGCACGCTGTCTAAGAAATAAACGACACTTAAGAGCGTTTTATCATTTACAATAGAAAATTTAATATTCTCAGGAGGGCAGTAGCAGCAGTAAAATTGTCACTATGGGGCATGTCTTAATTAACACCACCCACGTGAATCAGACAAAAAAAATGTTTTTATTATTGTCTCTCTTCTCTTATTTCCAAAATCTCGACAAAACTCGATAAAAAATGTTGTCATATAAGGGTTCATAGACAAAATAGCACAGATTAAGATAAATAGAGATAAAAAATAAACCGGTAAACAACGAGAAAACGTGTAGATCAAATTTTCTCGATGGCCTATCTTAGACGGGCAGAACTAAGACTTCTCACAATTATGCGTCACAGTCGTGAACCTTGAACGAGCGAATAAGGCGATAGGTATACAATTTGCATTTAAAGAATAGGCACTAAATATAACATTTGATCATTCCATTTATACTTTAACTTAAAGCAACATGGTAACCGTAAACTGGATCCATTTCTTCGATGGTATCTAATGCATCTTGCAATCGTAGAAGGTATAGTTATTGAAAATTGCAAAATAATGTGTTTGGAATTTGCATTCAATAGCACTATAATGGCACTCAAGATATTATAGCCTCATCAGTTAACATTTGAAATGCCATCTATGATAAAATACAAAAAAATAATTCATACTTGATGATTCGTGACAATTAAGTCAGAATGTTTGAGTGAATCTTCTAATATTGTCGAAATCGAGGAATTGTACGATCACAGAAACTGTTTCAGGTGCGGATGACTGCCCTACGTTTTTTGGTTGGGTAATGGATTGGTTTGTCACAAGTCGACTAAATTACGTAAACAGCTACCGATTCTGTAGAATAGGTCTATTCCGTTTCTTTTATCAGTATTTTATTATATTATCACGTCGTATTAATCCTGAGATTTTAAGACTGATCGCAATAGATATATTCGGCTAGGAGATCCAATAAAATATACTTAACACAAGCAGGATGCAGACTCAGAGCTACAAATCATGCTCAATTTAACCTTTTGTATGAAACAAGATTCGTACAAAGGGTCAGGGGAGGAACCTCAATATTGATCACTAATATATTTACTTACACGAATATATTATATTACTAGCTTTTGAGTCTTTGACCGCAGTTCACATCCTTTGGAAACGCAATCCGACTGCGCCAGAGGGAGGGTTATGATTTTCGAGAGTATACATATGTATTTATAACTGTTTCGCACGCTCTGCAGCCTAAACGGCTTGATAAATTTAAACGTCTGAGGTATCAGGTATCGTTAGAATTGTCTTGATAGCGAAAGTGACAATGGGTTAAAGTACCCATTGTTGTAAAACCCAAGTAAAATTGTAATAGCGGATTTCGAAGTCGAAATTGTGAGGTTACAAATTATTTGTTCCGCCTATTTAGATCGAGTAGAGTATCAAAATGAAGGGGTTTAAAAGCCATTCTAGAAATATACATAACTTGATGTTAAATTGCAATGGTTACTGTTCTCGGGTTTTCTGTTTTGGACATTTAGCTTGTTTCGTGACTAAAAGTCCTTTTAACTGTCTATGCCAAAAGATGATTGGTTCGTTAAAGTGTGAAGAAGGGACAAACAAACAAACACACTTTCACATTTTATTAGTGTTACTCAGCAAAATTTTGTTTAAATTAGAGGGCAAGCGGGAAGACGCTATCCGGCCGGGCTTAGTTTGTGAATCTAAACCATTCTCAATTCCATTAGGGAGGAGTTTAGTGACAAACACACGCACACAGGACTTATTCGGCGAGCGAAGCGAGTCCTCTATATCCCCGTACATGTTTGTGATACACCTTACGGAAAAACTGTAAGAGCTATGGGTTTGGGCCTTAGCATAGTAATTTGTGTACATATATGTCTAGATGTGTTTAAAAATGAAATGTTAATGAAAAAATTATAAAAAAAATTGTTAAAAAACATTATAGATAATAATAAAAAGAAAAAAAAATCTATGAGTTTGAGACGTGCAACTTTAAAGTAAAACTTATTTCAACAGTTCACATCTCAAGTCATAGATGGTGTTAGTAGTACAATATTATTATTATTTTTTTTAATTATCAAAAATCGTTCATCGAGTATATCTGCATGTTATTACATATATATAACTAATGTATTCAAAACCGTAAAAATATGTCATAGTATAGAACGCTTTGGAAAACCCAGTGTTAAAGCATTTCAAAACTTCCAAGAGCCCTTAAAAAAATTGCGTTTTTTCGCATACATAAGATATTATATATTTTTGTATTATTAAGATAATCAGCGGCAAAGCTGATTACATAGACTAAAATTAAATATTGATATTTTTTGAAGGTATTTTAGATACATTTTGTTTTAAGACTATATTTTACAAAGGAAGTAATAAACTAACGAAAGACAAAACGCCTCATTTATATGTATCCCCTTTCAGATAACAAGTGTGGAGGTGTTAGAGACATGTATACGAAGAATAAAAGATGTCAACTCAATACTCAACTGCTTTGTGGAAGATCGCTTCGAGTTGGCATTGAAAGAGGCAAAGGCGGCCGACGAGTTGATCCGAAGTGGCACTTCATCTGAAGACAAGATACAAAAAGAAAAACCCTTGCTGGGTGTCCCATTCACTACGAAAGACTGTATAGGTGTAAAAGGTACGTTGATTTTAATTGAGTTTAAAATTATATTTGAGGGGCAGGGATTCCGAAATTTGGATATCTGTCAATTTCTTTGGATGTGTCTTCCTGGAGTACCTTTCAGGATCAAATATACAGAATGTAACAAAACTAATTGGCAATAATTTAGAATGTATATGAGTCTTCTCTATAGAGTTTACTGTGAAAGTGGCAGCGCTGAATACATTTTTTAAACTTTTGTATGGGAAAGCACATAGGTCATAACGCAAAGACACTTGCCAATACATAGTTATCACAAAAATTAAGAGTAACTCTTATTTTTTAAGGAAATAGGGACTCATATTTACACACTCTAATGCGTTATTGTTCAAGTTTTTTGACACTCTTTAAAGACATTACCGTGATCCCATAGGTACCTTGTAAAATTTTTATCCCATACCCTGCGCTTTGGCTAGTTCCAAAGTAACATATTCATTTTCGTAGTTCGTTACACGTATCTCATTTTTTTATCGTTTGGTGCATACCAAATGGTGTATCAAATTTCATAAAAACATTTATAATATGAGAGCTATTTTAATCCACTATCATCATGCACGGAACTAACTTCCGTAACATACGTGATTTTATCGCTTTTTACCCGACTGCGCCAGGAGAATTATGTTTTTCGAGGGTATGTATGTATGTTCGTAAGTATGTAGGTATGTATAATTGTTTTTAACGCTCTGTAGCCTAAACAGCTCAATGTATTCTAGCGTATAGGGTATCGTTAGATTCGTCTTGACAACGCAAGTGATACTAGGTACATTAAAAAATCAAAATGGCGAATATGAAATCAAAATTGTAAGGATCCAAAAAAAAAATCCGCTCATTTAGGTCGGGTAGGGTATCAAAATAAAGAGTATTGAATAGCCATTCTAGAAATATATATAATTTAACTTGTTTTCTGTGTTTAGACATTTTTGTCTGTTGGATGGGTATGCGGTACATAAAAAAATCTATTTTTAAATTTCTCCTATAATTATTATTCCAATAATATTATTTCTTTCCCTTCCTCAAATATTAATTTACATTCTCAGTTCACATACATATCTTTATACATTATTCTCAGTTCTTTAAAGGATAGGATGCTTCTTCCTATTAAAATTATTAAATTTATTTCTGTAGTCGTATACGGTTAGCTTTTATAGGTATAAGTTTTAAGCGCTATTTCTCCAAAGTCCAATACATTTCTTGTCAAGGGATAAATGCAGATTTTATAAAGTATTTTGTAGACGATACACGAATAAAATTTTAAACATTATTTAGTCAAGTCTATCAAAATAATGAGATTCGTGCCGCGGTGATATGAACGCTGTTTGCGGTTGAAACTGATTGTGGTTACCAGTCGTGCAACTGACGTGTTATAACGAACATAATTATAATACCGCCAACTTATAAACTCGTTTTACGTCGGGGATTATTAGGGAAAACGGCATATATAGAATTTAAGTTCGTAAGCAAATTCCTATATAGTTCCGGCGCTGTGAAAACCAAACCAAATCACCAAATGCCTAACCATTTCGTGATTTATAGTGTACTAGCTGTTACCCGCGATGCGTCCGCGAGTTAACAAAGATAAGAATTATTATCTTCTTAAAAAAAAATTTAATGCTTATCACTCTTAGTGACCCCTTAACGGAACCCCGGTTATCCTGTTGTAGTCCATGATACACTGTTAAAAATTTCCATAGTAAATTTACTACATTTGTGTAGGAATTTTTTACGCACCACATTTTTAGAAATGTGAAACTCAGTCATGCAATTTTACTACACAATTTGTTACAGAATATTTGTAAAAATGCTACCTACTTCGTATTTGAGCTATTACAAAGTGTAATATTACAACAAATACGTGTTTAAATTCCAATACAATACAAGATTTTGTAATTTTAGGATGAATTTGCGTAGTAAAATTGTAGTAAATTCACAAACATTTTTAACAGTGCGGTATGAGAATAAAAAAATATATAAAATGGACATAATTTGAATACCAAACAAGGACAAAGGGCAACATTGTTGAAGGGAAAATTAAATTCGTTTAGAAAAATAATTTCTTTAATATCCTCATTTCAATATTCCAAGCTTTTTTTTTCTCGTCCACTGATTTGTACGCCATTAACTGGATTGTATGGTCTATTGTGAATGCATTGCGAGCCTCTCATAAACGTTACCCCGCAATACCACAATAGCCATAACAAACCAGTAGACTGTTTTTAAACAAACTGACAAATCGACGCAGGTTTAGCTGTCAACTGTTGGGCAACGCACTTTGCGCGGCGAGCACACTGGCCGATATTATGAAATTCTACGTCAAATCTATAAAATTTGAAACTCTTTTTTTAGGCAAGACCGTGTAAATCACCATTTGCAAAAAACTTTTATAAAAACTGATATTTTTAAAACGTCACAATAGTCGCTGATATCCATTCTATGGAAAATATAGTACCATGGTCAGTGTCATATTCAAATCGCATGATATCGCGTAATACGCTCTCAATTTAACCCCTTCGAACCAGTCTTTTTATTTTACGCCGAAAAAAAAATTGTCGGCATACTGGTTCGTTCTATATATTGTGGCAACACGGGCAAATCGTGCTCCATTCATTGTTTCCGATCTGCGGTGGGACGAGCGATTCCGCAGTACAAATGATCTGTTTACTCTGAGCCTGGTTTTTGAATGGTGCGTCGACAACATCGAACAATGTATTTAGGCCACGTTTATCGTTATACAAATCCGTATTTGTGAAGAACGGAATGCTAAACGATTTGCGAACAGGAAATATATAAGAACGGTATAGGGAGGATGATAGTTAAGGTTTTGATATACCGCGGCTATGTAACTTTAAAGATCGTATGTGTCCCTGATATAGAGCTTACTGTGAAAGCAGCAAAAAATTTTCGTGATTTGTATGGCTAAGCGCCCGATCGACATCAGTTTGGCAATTAAAAAAAATAAAAAATCCGCTTTCAGCGCTGCTACTTTCACAGTGAACTCTATATCATGGACACATACGATCCTTAAAGTTTTATTACTTACTTTTGTTACAGTATACAGGTATACACTTGAAATTAAAAAAGTGATAAGTTCATTAAAAACCGATAGTTTGTTATCACCTTAATAACAACGAACTACAAGGTGCTGGCCACAAAATTCGTTACACCAAAATTCGTTATAAAGAAAACGTCACTTTAGCGCTTTTGCTACGAAGATGTAATAGACAGAAAAACAGACAGATACATAGACAGACACCCTTTTGTATTTGTAATACTATTAGTACGGAGAATATGGAGTATGGATAAAAAAGAAAGTTAAAAAATAAAATAAAAAAGAGTTTGTAACTTTCTGTTGAGGTCTAAACGGGTGGGGCTTTTTTTTAAAATTTGGTATGAGGTTAGCTGATACATTGAATTAACATATTAAAGTTTTACTACAAAACCGGTCTCAATATATTTCTCTAACAGACCGCGGGTAACCCCGCAGGCCACAGTTGATAATAATACGACAAAGGTTACCCGGCTCAAAATTGCTTAACCCTTCAACTGCCCAACTTCATATCAATTGTCGTGCTCCTAGCTCCTGAATCCTAATCCTATTAATTTAATAAATCTGACAGTTTGACTGTTTGGATGTTTGTCCGTCAATCATACTGAAACTATAGAGCGAATTTTGGTTATTTTAGAATAAAGGGCCGTGCGTAAAGAGAACATTAAAAGTGCAATTTTTTTTTCAATGTTTTACATAACTAGCGGAAAAAATCCGGGCGGGTAAAATTCTCACTCCCCGGATCAAAAGTCACTATTTATCCTTTCATAATGAAACTATTGCTTTGTTTTGTTAGATCTTATAATATAAAATTCACCCAAAAATATTACTTCTATTAATCCAACGTAAGCGCGTTGAAGGTAAACCTACGAGTGATGAAAAACCGACCAAGTGCGAGTTAGACTCGCGCATGAAGGATTCCGTACAAGTATTTCACAAATTTACTCGATACAAATTATACTAGGCACATTATGATAAAGTTCGTAAAGTTGAACAGTTATAAGAGCCTACCACCTCATAAAAACGATAGTGCGATGTAGAGGTACATCTAGTATCAAAAAGGAAGAAACTGGCGGCAAAAACAGGGTATGAGAGGCCTTTTTAAATATTAAATTTAATTTTTAGTATTTTTTGTTATAACGGCAACAGAAATTTCACAGAAATTTAAATTTTTCACAGAATTTGAAATAGTTATTACCGTTTTTGAGATACAGTCTGGTGACAGAGAGACGGACAGACCGACGGACAGATGGGCTGGCAGACAGACATCGAATTCTCAGAATAGGGTTCCGTTTTTACCTTTTTGGCACGGAATGCCGAGTGCAGGTTTTTTTTTCATTTTCGACCATGGACGCGTTTTACGTATATTACGATTTTATATGGGATTTATACAGCGCCATCTAGCGATGCTCACGACCACATCTATATCAAGTCTATGTAAAGTCTTAGCTAACGTGACACGCGTTTACGGTCAAATATGAAAAGAAACTCGCGCTCGACACTCAGAACCCTAAGAAACTAGAACCCAGTCAAAAAAAAACTTGTTCAACTTTAAAAATATGCACTTACCATTTTTAACAGGTTTTCCATGTTTATGTGGCCCTTAGAGATATGGGGCTGACACTTAAAAAAAAAATATTTTCAAAATCTTTTTTATGACATTTCGAAAGGAACCAATTTAAAAACGGTAATATAGTATGGGAATTATTCCCGCAGTTTTAATTGTTGCCAAAGTAAAACAGTCTTTTGACAACGGATCTTAAGCTATATTATTTATCTTATTGTGGCGTTGGAAACCGACGTTTTCTGCTGTGCTAAAAGTGAACTCATAAGGATTATTATGTTTAAATTAAGTTATTGTGTATAATGCATAGATATAATATTTTAAATTGTGTTTAGGTAACAAGTTTTAGCAGTTAAGTTGCTATCGCATTGGGAAAATCCTGTAATGGTAGAAATAAGTAAAAGGAAATAAATAAATAAATCTTTTGACTTAACAGGAGTCGTATAGTGAAAAATTCATTAAAAGTGTGGAATAACCATCAATTCTGAGTTACTTCACTATGAAACATCTTATCCAAAAACCTAACCCTTTCGAGATATTCCACTTTTAATTTTTTTTATTGAAAGTTGCCGATTTTTAGGCTAATGAATTTTATTTTGTTTATTTTATGTGTCTTATTATAATTGTTGTATTTTTACATGTGTCATAAGATGCTTTAGGACGTCAACGAAGTAGACAAGTGAATGACAAGAATATCTCTCTAATGAAACTATTTCTATTTGACATAAATAACTTTACAATTTTCAAGATGGAACCCCGATAGTGGTATGAACTGGAGCTTACGGGTTAAACTCGTTATGACAGCGCTGGGTGTTATTGGCCATAACTTATACAGAAGTTACACAGGTCGTCTTTAATTCAGCTTAGAACAAAGGCGTTATATCCTAGATATAGAGAACTAGTGATTTATTACTACAATCTTCTAAATCTAATATAAAAGCTACCAACTTTTATGAAGAAGCGTAACACAGGATGTTGGAATATTACTTTTCACAACTTATTACATTGTATAGAGTCTTATTAAATATATATTTTTTATACAAATTTTTGTATTGTCAATAATCTGAAACAAAATTTCTGCATTTTAGTGAAATACTATGTTTCATTGGTTCCAAAAATGATTTCTTAAGGTTAAGTGTAAAGGTTTTTTTCGGGTCCAATAGAACTTCTGTTAAGCGTAGTCACTTTTATTACATCACACAATATATTTTTATATTCTCAATACTCATCGATGATCCAAGAATCCAATACGAAGAGTTGCAAGTGCGTTGCCGGCCTTGATGAGGGAATAGAGAATAGGAATAGGGATAGGGGATAAGGGAAGTTGGGCCAACGGTAAACCCGCACTGTAAGTACTAAACAAAACAAAGCATAATGCCGTTTCACGCCAGTTTTCTGTAAGGCCGTGGTATCACTCCGGTCGAGCCAGCCCTTTTGTGCCAAAGCATTTTATCCCACGGTAAATGTTTGTGAGTTTGTTAGTCCGTAGGTAACTGTTTTTATGCTTAAACGGTAAAAGATATTTCAATACAATTTGGCATGCTGCTAACTGTTGCTCTGAATAAACACATAGGCTATTTTTACGCGGATATCATAGCGGTTACCGACCGGTCGGTGAAATAGAGGCAGACCCAAAAAAAGGTGGCGCGACGAACTAGACGCAGTAGACAAAGAGTGGCCAAACATGGCTAAAGTTAGAGACGTGCGGAAGGAAAGAGGGGAGGCTTTTGCCCAGCAGTGGGACACCAACGGCTATGAAAAATAATCATCGCGGGGCACACCTAGTATTGAATATTTAATTTCGTCATCGGGACTTAAACCCTGCCACTGACCATCACCGGTCATATCCGGTAATGTAAAATGTTGGTATTCAACCGTCATTACACCAACCACCGCATTTCGCAGATCACATCCGTTTAATTTGATTATAGACAAGTGAATCGTAATTAATCCAGTTGGATTGTGGGTGAAATTTAATACTCAATAGCTAAATGATTTATAAATAGCCGGAGGATATGTTAGCTGTTGGCTAATAGTGTTCAAGTAGCTAAATGGCTAACGTGATTGAGGATGAAATACGTTAGTCGTTGTCACTCAAGGTGCTTTTATTATTAACTAGCTGACCCGGCGAACTTCGTGCCGCCTAGCAGTCAATGATCTTTTTGCACTTCGAAGATTATTCCTCTGTTCATCTGTACGATAAGCTCGACGATTTCTCGTTTCTACACTCGTACAAAACTTTCAACACTTAGACAATAGCTGGTCAAGAAAAATCATAGACACTTATATAACAAAAAATTTAAACCGACTTCCAAAGATAAAAACTAAAATAGTACAAAAGGAACTAAAAAGTATTAAATAAAATTTATTTTTTAATAGAGCCTATTTCAGAATTCGGTGAGGCATCAGCCTATCTCGTACACAATCTTCATAATTTTGAAGTCGGTACCATTTAAAAATTTAAATTTAGACAAATCATGCCGTGTTAGCTGGTACCGACATTAAAATAATGAAGATTGTGTACGAGATAGGCTGATGCCTTACCGAATTCTGAAATAGGCTCTATTAAAAAATAAATTTTATTTAATACTTTTTAGTTCCTTTTGTACTATATTAGTTTTTTCCTTTGGAAGTCGGTTTAAATTTTTTATTATAACTCAAAATCAGCCATTTTAATTTTTTAATTTTTTATGCACTCAGTGTCACTTCAGCCATTAAGACGAATCTAACGATACCTCAGAATTAAAAACAAACAATCATACATGCATACATACATACATACTCTCGAAATACATAACCCTCCTTCTGGCGCAGTTGGGTAAAAATGGTTGTAAGATAGCATACAGCCAAAAGTATTTGGCCGCTAGAATTTGTTTCTGATCAAAATCTGTGTATTAAGCTCTAGATGCCTAAAAAGATTGTAATAGCATTATTGATGAATACCTCTGCAATTTATTTTAGTGCATTATGTTACAAATGTAATAGTTTTGATTAAACAATTACTACAAAATAAATTTAAATTGGTTGTAAAGTTACTGTTTTCTTTTCTTCTTGGTACTAGATGGCGCTGCAGTATGCCTACATCGCGCTGCATACGACGTGTAAAGCTAAAGGTGTTTTTGGCTTTCAAAACTCCAGTTCTTCAATTTTCCACTCTTTACTTAAAAAATTGTCACATATAGACCCGGACAAAGTCTCGGCTGAAATCTAGTCAAGTATAAAGGAACGTCTCTCTATTTATTCAGACTTCATCATATTATTATTTTTATAGGAGATTATGCGCATAT
>JAOTAV010089771.1:0-11598 GCA_026546445.1 Cyclargus thomasi | reverse complement strand
CTTTTTTAATAGGCAAAAGGTTTACTATTTTACTAAATTCCTCAGAGGAAGGCAGATCTGAGGCCGGTGTGTGAATGAGTTCTAACATTCTACTTTCTAGTTTCTATTTTATTATTTTTGTTTTCTCCTTTGGAAGTCGGTTTTAATTTTTTGTTATTCCGTCAGAGGATCTTATGGCAGAAGTTTATACGAAAGTTCTAAGACGGACATCTCATGCCAGATGTATTAAAAGTTTAGGGTTGATAACCTAGAATTTTATAGATATTTTTAATCTTTTCTTTTTTTCTGGTGGTTGTCAATTTAAACTTTTACTTTATTTTTTCTAGTACATGTTACTTATTTTAATGTAATATATTTAGAATAAATGGGCATGTTGTAATACGAACTCTTTAGTTTTGTATTTAATCTAAAATATTGCATTGTGAAGTAAGAATGTCAGTTGGAACTTTGGTTGCCTTCGTTCAATAAATTTTTCCTAACACAAAACATCCACAAAATTTTCTGACAGATTGTACATACAACATTTGTCAAAATATAAAGTTGTGGATGGAGACTATCTGTAAGCGGTGAAACGGGCCCTAAATCTGTAATTAAAACTTCAGATACCTAATGTAATACCTATATGAAACACTAGGTAGATAGAGATAAAAAATTCTTTATTTGTACACAAGTTAACAGCATAATTTAAACTTACTAAAGGAATTGTACAAATTGGCGGTCTCACAGCTAAAACCGGAGTCTTCCAAGATGATAATGAGCTAGCTGCTAGATGATGCCCGCAACTCGGTTGTTTCGAAACTCGTTAATCGCGTGCGAATCGTATATATTTTTGCGTAATAGAAAGTATACTATGTCCTTCCCGTTACTTAAAGTATCTTTTCTTATCAAATTTCAGCATTATCGGTAGAGCGGTTTGTACGAGAAGAGAGTAGAGGTAACTTACAGATACACTTTCGCATTTATAATATTAGCATGGACTGTACACACAATAATTAAGTCCATGTGCTCATTATTTCGGTGCTGTCGCACTTGAAAATAAATATTAATTACTTAACCGTAATTGAATGTAAATTTTGACATTAGCCCTAGTTCATACATAATCTGACATTAAATTGAAGATAAATCCTGATTAATCACTGATTAATCAGGATTTATCATTAGTACTCGAAGTGCGCTAGCTAGTCATTTTGTACGTAATAAGTAGGTACTTAGTATTCTTAAGTCTTACGCCGTTTGTCCAAAGCCACCGTCAACCGAGAACGATATTATTTCGGACAGATAAAATGCAATTTTATGATTTAGGATATAAGTATCATTTTCTAGCGACATCGCTCTATCGTCATGTCGTCACCGTCATTAAAGGCGTAGAGGAGATTGAAACCTGTAGTCTATGTCATAAAGTTGTATTTATCGGGCCGGAATCATCTCGTTCTCGGTTGACGGTGATGGTGGACAACAGGGCCGTACTGCCCGATATTATAGTCAGCGCTTAAGTAAGTACTTAGCGTGATCAGAAATTTTGAGATGTTGTTTTCACTCATGAAGAGTACCTTTATGAATGAAAACAGCCTCTTAAAAATTTTGATCGTGCTCCCTACTCGGGCAGCACGATCAAAATTTTATGCGCTGACTATGATTACGGGCCCTAGACTAGGAATGAGGACTTACAAAAACACCTTTAGGGTTTTCACGTAATCTAAAAATTCATTAGTATAGAAATGGACTTTAAAAAGTTGGAAAACAATTTCGTCAACGCTGTCTGACACAGATTGTAAATAGCGCCACGTTTTCACGATAATAATTTGTTTGTTTTTCAGCGATTGCGGTCAAGTCCTAAAGAACTAGAGCTCTAGAATGATTGCGGATAGCCACAGTATAGAACATTTTGCATATCGTTATCAATTTATCAAATATTATGAAGATTCACAGTGGCCGTCTAAAAAGGGCACCGGCAAAACCGCGCATAATTCCTTGTTCTGCTTCAAGTCGCTCCGAGACCGCGAGATTTAACTTTTGTACGATTGCAACTTTGTGAGCCATTTAATTAGATTTTATTTTTCAAAACACTTGATTTTTATTTAAGTTGTTTTATGTCTGATAGCCTTGGTCCCTTTATTTTATTCAATTTTAAATGGATCTGTGCATTTAGTAATATTTGATCGAAACCGTTGTACCCAAGTATCTGTTAGCGTACAACGTTGGTTGTACGCTTCGCTTAAAATGGTTGAACTCTCACGACATAGACTGTATAAGAAATATTGATTATTTGGAGTCGAAAGTAGGAACTTTAGTACTTTACTAAGCCCTTATACTAACTCACATCAATAAAATGAATAAATAAAAACCCTTTATTCGAACAAAAAAGTTACAATTATTACAAAAGAACAAAAAATAAAAATATATGTCCTAAATGGGGGCTTTACTGCTGGAAGCAGCCTACCAGATTTTACCAGTGTACCAGTTTCGGTAACGGCAGAAGTAATCTCATATTTAACTCTCAAAACCCGGTGGTAAAAATCATACATGCATAATTTAAACAACTCGTTTTTGTTTCATAACTCTTAAAATAATTAATATTTTATGAAGAACTTTAATTTTTCTATTTATTTATTAGACATTCAGAATCTGAATATTTTATGTTACATCATTATGTAAATAGGTATTATGTACAGTATAAAAGTAGTAGAAGTGTAAATATTAAGGTTAATATTTGTTTTTCGTTTTTTTTTTCATAATGAGATTATCTAGCGGAGACAAGATTTTAGCATGTTTTCCATATCTCTCAACTCTACACATACTCTGCTGTACGATGTAATTGCATTGTAGTCTTGTATAGACTACACTGTAAACAGATAAGCACTGCGTGCAATCCAGAACCCAAAGTATACCCTGTATACCTACAAAAGCATCCATCACCAGATGTTGCGCTGAACCATCCACTGCCAGCTGCATTCACACAATTCTAAATTATTTATAGTGACAGTGGGCAAATCAGCTGAGCGGGAGTTGTAGCGTGGCCGACCGCCGACGCGCGCGCGCGCATTACAAAACACCGGTTATCTAATTTACTTCAACATTATAAACTACAATATTTACATTAATATATCGATTTTTGAGCGCTAATCTTAGACGATTAATTACACTTTTTGATTCGGTCTGTGATAATGTTATAGTGTGTGCCGTGAAAATGAGGAGTGATCTGATATCGCCTAGCGAGCTGGAGGGCACCGACTACCTCCTGTCCTCCACTATGAGGCTCGAGGATACTTTCCTGCAGATATTAGGTGAGTCCATTATATGCTGGCAGATACTTTCAAGTCGGAACTACATACTGTAATAACTGGTAGAAGTGATTCTATACTTGTACATGTATGAGGTAGCAAACATAAATGCTTCTTCTAATACTTAGTTAAAGGTTTATCATACTAAGTACACGTATTGTACTAGCTATCGAATGCGACAAATTATCGTACGATTTTGCTAAACTGATGATCATTTTGTATAACACATTCAGATGAATTCGAGGTTAGCTTGTTTTAAGATTTTTTTGTCTATGCCATGTTATGGTAAATATTAGTGTACTGGTCATGTTAGTTATGATCTACTGGTGGTTATACAGTAAATTATGAGTAGCATATTACGACACTGACCCTCCATACTAAATTCCCTACATATTAGTTTGTATACAGTGGATGGACGTGTGATGGATGGAATGTTTATCTCAAGCCAAAAACAGCTGAATAGAACTGGATAAATTTGGCATTTGGGCGCTGGCACAAGTCTAGATTGGAGTTACGAGTAGGTGGTTAGTCAATATTTACAACTTTAATTTTCCTGGACCTACGAAATTTTCACCAGAAAAGTTGTAGAAACAAATCTTGCAACATCTTTCAGTTTTAAAATTCATCTTCATTATGTAACTCTACATAAATATATACATAATATACTTCTATATTTATAATAATTTACTTTAGTCGTGTTTTGCTACTCGTAGTACGAATGTTCTTACAACATAAATTAACATTTTTACGATTTTATTCAAAGACAAATAAAAAACTCATGATTTTCCAAGGAAATTATAAATTTTAGAAAACAACCTTCAAGTTGCATTTAATGACTTCTTTTATGATAAAGTTTAAATTAATTCAAATACTTAACAGTAATATTATAATATTACATGGTATACTTGATATATAACCCTCTACAACAACAGACTAATCATATTTTTAACATATACTACTTTTACTTGCGTAAAATAGCTTATATGTTAATCCAGAATATCAGCTAGCTATTTAAAACTTTTAAATGTATCCACTTTGGATATCCTTATTAAATGGTTGTTCACCTTTATAAAATCATTGACCGTATTAATTCAACATTCAAAAAATTAACAAGAATATTGCAATTAACATCGAATCATGCCTACAGAAATAATCATATGTAGAATGATATTACTTGCTTAAATTTATATCTACTAAAAAGCTTGTTTAATTTTATTTTGACCAAAAATTTCACTTATATATAGAAAAATATGAAGAAGATATTAAAAAAAACAAATGTCCACCCGACTGCAGGAACCATCGCAATTTAAACATCAAGTTATGTATGTTTCTAGAATGGCTATATAAAATCCGCCATTTTGATTTTAATGGACCTAGTGTCACTTGCGCTATCAAGACAAATCTAAAGATACCTCATACGTAAAAATCTATCAAGCCGTTTAGGCTGCAGATCGTGCTAAACAATTACACACACATAAATACATACACACTCTCGCAAAACATAATTTACATCAATTCAAAAACGCCTCAAAGTTAAAGGATTATATAAAAATTTTCAATTTGTTTATATTTTAGGAGCTTCTAAGTCACGTGCGATTTTAAGTTTGGAATTTCTATACGAGTAACATGTAAACGTTAACAGATCGGGGGCGTACCAATAAAAACCACAAATTTTGCAAAAATCTACAAATTCTAATAGCACATACGATATCATATAACGCATTTTTAACTGTTACCTAATAAAACATAGATAAAATTAAGATTAGATACGTACTCCTTCGTGGGTGTGAAGTTACGCCTGAACATGTGATAAGATACGAATTTAGAATGTGATAACAATTTTACGACTATTCATCACGACTAATAACTTTTGCGTTTTACATCGACAACTTATAATACTTGCTTAGAAAAACAATCTAAAGTATAATACAATCAACAAGGCATTCATTTTTTTTTTGTTCTCTCTGTATCGGCATCTTCGAGAGATGCGCTCCAATGGTTGGGAACTCCTGGGTTTGATATTTATCTTAAAAAAAGCATTCAAATAGTTGAGATCAATATACCATAGAGTGGACGCTGCAAAGAAATGGCTCGCGCCACTCCATTGCGGTGTACGCACCGCAGTGCTCTCAGTCGTACTCTAACTTTCCGCACAAATAAAAATTTCCGCAAATGTGACATATTCGATGTTTGAAACAGCTACTCTATGTATTTAAACTCATTGGTTCGAATTATGTATTATATCAGTCTCTTATTTATTTATTATCCTGCTAGACATTAACAATATCTAGACAATCTATTATATATTTGTTACTTTAGCAAAAAATTAAAATCGAATTCCAACGTAAAAACCCCAGAAGTAGGAACCGATTTTCCATGTTTTGGATTCGTTGGAAAGGTCACCAGTTCCTTGAGGTTTATAGCAAAGAAAATTCAACAACAAAATTCGGGCAGGATATGACTAAGGGCCAATTTACACTTAATTTAGTTAAGTTCCGAGTTAACTTGCGCTATCGGCGAATTTAGTTATTTTTGACGTTTAAACGGTAGAATCGAGTTAAGTTGTAAGTTGTTAATTAAGTTGGTTTAAATAGAACGCGATCCTATTTTTTGGCGAGTTAAGTGCGAAGTGCTACCCTCTCGAGTCTCCCGCACTCGATTTCGCAATCCCGCAGACGATTGAGTTTAGTACAGTTCATATTAAAATATTTAATTTATCAGAAATTTTAATACAATAGGTATTTAGTTTAGTAAAATATTAAATCAAATTAGTTTTTATGCAGTAATTGAGCAATTTATGGAGACCTATCTTGTTATCGAACCAGCAACTTATGATTACTTTTTACGTTTGAACGTCACTTAATACTTACTACTTAATTTTTAGTTGACCGTTTGTTAACTCGCTACTGTACCTAATTAAATGTAAACCGGGCCTATCGGTAAAATATAAGTACAATCAGAGAAGTTGAAACAGATCCAGACTGTAGATCTAAGTCCTAACAAATATTCCAAACAATAGACGTAGGTCCGTTAACTAGCTCGTTTTCAATTTCCCCCATTATACATGTTACCAAAATTTCAACTTCATATAAAAATAGTGTTGAAATATCAGGGGGTTTTCGCTTCTTTGTAGAATCGCGAAACAAAATGTATGAAAATGACATAAGCGTTCGTTACGCCTTATGTCATTTCTATACAATTTTCTTGAAAACGTTTAGGTCTTGGCTAACCGCCCTGTGACATTTTTTCAATTTATTAGTAATAAATTTTAAAAAAATCAATAATTATCAGAATAAAGCTCTGGTATAATTCAAAGTTTTATTAGATTCTGTCAAAAGTAAAACAGTACAAATATGAAACCATATCTGTTTTTCGAACTCTCTTAATAAATAAACATTTATAGAGGCGTCCTACAAAATTCAAGACTGCTACACATCCAACGCAAACAAAAACAAGACTGAATAGTAACATAGCAATAGTTAAAAATTTTAACATTCTAAAATCTAAGAAATAGCTCAACAAAGAAACAACAAAGTATTTTTGTATAAACTTGAGATAATAAATAACTTAGTAACACGGACGATCGGATATTAAGTACCATAGAATAGATATGAAGGTCTAAAAGCTGTTTTCGAATACAGTGCTATATCAAAAATTTAGGTGGACCCAACAAAATAAACATTCCATGAAATACAAAATATTCTGAAAACCATAACACAAATATTAAAGACGTGGATGAAGCAGATAAATTTAAAAACCGGAAAATAATTAAAACTCAGAAAAATGTGGAATCAATATATCACTAGATACATTAGCCAGATAATGAAGTACCTACCACAGATGGGCACAATTAGAATACTCGTTAGTCTAATTATTAATCAGATTTCAAAGTAGTTTGCAAGCAATATAATCTAATTGCTTCGCAATTTATTACTGTGCATATAAGGTAATCTATATAAGATTACACAAAGCAAACAAATAAAAAGTAATTAATTGCGGATTAATCTGATTGATATGGAATCATTTTTTTTTCGAATCAAATACTTTGGTTTCGACTTCGACGAGAAAAAATGGCGACTGAGTAGGAGCATCTTTTGTCGTTTTGGAACATGTAGGTAAACTACTGAACGGATTTTGATGATTTTCTTTTTGCTGAACGTTAATTTTGTACAGTAATTACAGTTGCTGTTTCGGACAGACGTTGTTCTGCCAAATTTTCGGAAAATTACTTTAATGAAACAAAATTACTTATAATAGGCAGAGTATACTCTATGCTCTTAAACTAATGAACCTAGGTTATTAAAATTAGAAGAAATCGACCGTAGTAGAGCAATGCTTTGGCATAAATAGGCCGGCTTGACAGTAGAGGTACTAAGGTCTCACAGAAAACTGACGTGAAACATCGGTCGCGTGTCCTATCCTTATTCCCTTTCGTTGACCGAACCAATTGATTTGAAATTTGGTATAAAGTTCTTGCATAGTACAATGCAATACACTAAGCGAAATCTAAATCCAAGATGGCCGCCGCAAAAAAATGGCGAAATAAATGTTGTGTAGTGTATTGCATTGTACTATCCAAGACCTTTCATTTGATACTTATATTGCAAAAACTATATTTTCCGACATTTTTAAATCAATTAGTTCGGTCGGCTAAAGGTAATAAGGTAATTAGACACAGCGCGTGTTTCACGTCGGTTTTCTGTGAGACCTTAGTACATCTTCGGTCAAGTCGACCCATTTATACCTAAGCATTGCTTTACTACGGTCGATTTCTTCTAATTTTAATAACCTAGGTTCAGTAGTTTAAGCGCATAGAGTATACTCTGCCTATTATAAGTAATTCTGTTTAATTAATTTTTCTAAAATTTGGCAAAACAACGTCTGTCCGAACCAGCAACTGTAATTACTGTACAAAATTAACAAATTTTATAAAAATTATCATAAGTAATTTCATGTAGTTAGATTACTGAAGAAATCTCTTGAAATGTAAGCAGATTAACGCGTAGTCAAATTGCTTACGAAATTAATTATTGGTTAATCTTTGGGTTTGGGCTTTCATAATAACTTATCAATCTGTTGACTTGCAATCAGATTAACAACTACAAAGTAATTATAATCACGTTAATTGTAATCTAAATACTTTTTGGCCCACACTGCTATTTAGCTATACATCAATTCCACATTTTTTTAATTTTAAATAATTATTCCGGTCCTAAAGCGTCCATTAACGAAAAAACCGGGCATATTTTAAAATGTTACCTACCCGCTTCTTCCACTTTATCTTCAATTGTAATATGTTAACCTTTATTTAACTTAGACATAATTTGTACAGCCGGTGTTTTGACTGTATATTGTATAATATATTATACTATTTAACAAACCGTGAAGGAAATGAAAAAATTTCAATGTTCCTGGGTCAGGGATGTGTATTAAATATGTGTATTTTATAATAAAAATTTTAAATGTGTGTATTGTATAAATGTATTAAATATATTTCCGTTGTCCGTTACATGTAACACAAGTCCTTCAGGTACTTAGCATGGGGACAGATTGACGTGGAGTGAAACGTCCATAGATATAGTATTATAGTATTTATGTTGGAACATTTTAAAATTATATTTGTTATCTTCTTTATTATCAATCGTGGTTTGTATAGAAATGTCAATTTTTTAACAAAGGGTTAATGAACACCGACAAGTAGTCTTAAGATAACACTAACATTGTTGTTAGTTGTTACTCATCTTAGAGATAAAATTTATAACTTGTTTATTAAAATTGAGAGCAGAAAGAAAGAAAAAAATAAAAAAAAGGAAAATGCAATAACTTAATACTATATTTTATAAAAAAATAAAGCTCAGTTTTGAATGTCCGGATACGATACTTGATGCTTGATGTGTTACGGATATGTTACTTGATGCTTATTCGTCCCTTTTTCCTAAGGTATAAATCAGGCCTTCTGCTCCCATGCCGTAGCCTGGTTCGCTGCTCGTCTTGAGATAATAATTGCCACGAGCTCTGGAAAATATGAAAAAAAAAACAGTTTTTACAGTGTTTATGCAGGCGATTCCTAGATCGGAGATGTTTCCCTTATGCAAAAATCGACAAAAGAATTTCTTATTATGCAGGCTCTACATAATCATCGATGATCGTTCATCATATTCAGTGCTTTGACGATGATCCGCGAGCAGAGCCGAGCATGCCCTCTACCTGTTCTTGCGTGTCATTGTTATCTTTATCTATACGGTATAATTCCTCTATGTCTATACTAATATTATAACGAGGAAATCTTTGTATTTTTGTATGTATTTAGGTCGATTTCAAAATTTCTTTTACTATTACTTAGAGGGATTCTCCCGAATCCGTATAGGCTATATTGTAATCCCAGAAAATAGAAGGGATTTTTTGTGGTAGTGAAAATTGTGGAGTAAGTCGTCGAAAAAACTGCCGTACGTTAACGATTCTTGCGAACGCTGGCTAAATGGTTAGAGATGTATGATGACTTCTATAAAAAGGTTGTAGAACTCAATAATGCCTACAGAAAAGTCCGCGATACTATAAACCAAGCATTTATATTTTAGCTATTATAACCAATTTTCCATACACCAAAATAAAAGTAATTAAAATTATTAGCTAATGTTTATTGATCATATTATCATCAAATACTAATTCTTATCCATATAAACTATTTATTGAGCAAGATTGTTTTTGTAATTACTTTTTGTTTTATTCCAATCAGACAATCCATTCAAAAGAGAAGCCGCCACAATTTTAGAGAGCTTAAAAATTAAATGTCCACCCGTGCGAAGCCGGGGCGGGTCGCTAGTCGCGGAATATAAAGAGGAGCCATTATATTTTGTGTTTTTTAAAGTGGCTAAAGTATATGCTATGAGGTGCGGATTACAGATAACAGCGACCCTAGCATAGCGACCGAGAAAGTGTTTCTACAGCGAGATAGACAAAGTGACGGATGCACAAAGGATATCTAACAGTTTATCCCAACAATCTGTCAGTTTGTCTTTACTTTCGTATGTCTACTAAGGCTATGATAGCCCTGCAGGACTATTGGTTTGTTGGTAATATTCATGGAGTTCTCACGTTCTGTCGGTGTCTTCGCCGATGTAGATGATAGTGTCTATCTCAGGGGCGGCGTCCATCGTGACCCAGTCGTAGCAGGAGTCGCACTGTTGCGCGACAAACGCCGTGGAGTTGAGTAGAGCCTCTGCCATAAAGAAGCACACGACCTGGTGGCTGCATGCGTCTGGAGTGGTCACAATTCATATTTCACTGAACAAATATGTAATTGCCGTGTCAAATGTTACAAAGACTTCTGTGATAAACTTGAAGAAGCCCGCAATTCGATTGTGCCCAAATTTGTATATAGCGTAGGAACCGTACGTTTTTTCGGGAAAAATATCTCTTCGAGACTCAAAGCATCTACATACCTATACCCTATATAAAAAAAAAAATATATATATATATATACCGAATTTCGACAAAATCCATTAACGGGTTTGGCATGAACAGATAACTGACAGAATGACAGACACACTTTCGGAATGAAAATATATTATTATAGAAGAATAGATTAAACCAAAAAAAAATATTATAGCATTCTAAAATGATGATATGAAAAATCTCTGTGGACTATTCAAACTAAATGCGAATAAAGTACCCGTGTCTAGGCTGCGCATACCATGAAGTAAGATGGACTCGTCGGTGCACTGTGGTTGTTCTTTTCCAGCGCAGTTAAACCATATGTCGATCTGGCCTAGCTGCTCGTTGGTTCCATAGACCCCGGCGTTCGTGTGCAGGACGTCCACGAACTCGGCCCGCGACGGGTTCAGTCCGTCCAGCGAGACCAGACCATCGAAAAGCGGACGGGCCGGGTCCAGACCGGTTATTCTAAGACAAAAATGTTTGTATTTACGTTTTGCAGTCTGATCATAATCGCCGATGTTTGTTGCTCGTTATTTGCCAAGATAAGTGTGCAAGCGTCCAAAAATTTGTCGTAGTAATTTTCAACTCACCGATCTAAGGCGAATATAGACGATCCTCGTTGAATAGAGGCGAGTATGTCCTCTAAGCAATCGTGCTTGGGTGTCGTCTGTGTTCGCCGATTATAAAGAGTCATTGAGTTGCAAGTAATACTCGACTATGGTAATTACTATATACGAGGTGTGTTCAAAAAGTATCGCGAATTTTGAATTTTCGCGGGTTACGTATATTCGAATTTCGATTTATTTGTGGCGTTATGTTGGTACTCATGTCTCTCACTTATGCCGACAAGCTCGGCCATTTTGAATGTTCACTTAATTGT
>JAOTAV010089770.1:0-29730 GCA_026546445.1 Cyclargus thomasi | reverse complement strand
ATACAGTAACAAACGTGAAATGACTTTATTAGAGTAGGACAGCATTAGGTCGATTCAACATTAGATTCGAAAGATTTCAATGTGCCGTTTCAGAGTCTATCTATATATCTCCGTGATATTATTATCATAGGAGTATCCAAGACAATAAGTGCAGTGTGGCCACAGCTGCGACACAGCGGCACCTCTGTAGACACTAACAAGAACTTCATTGCTATTGTTTAAAAGATTTTCACCATTATGATACCTGTTTATAATACCAGCTGATCACAGCTACGCATGCATATGTAGCCATCAAAGAGATCTAATAATAAATAGAGGGCCTACGTCATATAGTCGCGTGTAAGAAGCGTAGTGGGTAAGACCTTTGGTTCGCACTCGAGAGAGTGCAGGTTCAAACCCCGGTGGAGGCGTGTACGGATGAGACATTTTTCGATCTCAAGTTCATAATACCTATGCTCATTGCTGTGGGAGAGCCACGCTTCGGCACGAATGGGCCGGCTCGACCAGAGTGATATCACGGCCTTACAGAAAAACTGGCGTGAAACGGCATTGAGCTGTGTTGCGTTCAGTGAATAAGTTTACCGATGGCCCAACATTCCTAATCCTCCTATCCCTATTTCTATTACCTATTCCCTCATAAAAAGACCGGCAACGCACTTGCAACTCTTTAGATGCTACGAGTGTCCATGGGCGACGGCAGTTTCTTTTCATCGGGTAACCCCTGTTCACTTGCCCCCTAAATATCATTAAAAAAAATCTGTAAATGCCCGGAATACACGAGGTCAGTTTTTTAAGCCAATATTAATCTTGTATTTCTGGATTCGTGTAGAAAAAACTAGCTTAATTTTTGAGCTATTAATCTAAGTAAATTCGTTGACAAGCAAGTGTCAGCTAGCCAAGAGCGCTGGTTTGTTGCCCTGGCTTTTAAAACTAGCCGTATCCCGGGCATTATTCGTAGACAGTGGGTTGGGTTGGGTTTAGCATACCACGACCAACTCACGTAGGCCCTGAAACAGATTGTGGAGCTAATAAGCTGGCCGAGTACTTAATATAAACCCAGTCAT
Organism: Cyclargus thomasi; assembly: GCA_026546445.1. Classification (NCBI taxonomy): domain Eukaryota; kingdom Metazoa; phylum Arthropoda; class Insecta; order Lepidoptera; family Lycaenidae; genus Cyclargus; species Cyclargus thomasi. The sequence continues at coordinate 28,666 of JAOTAV010089770.1, read as the reverse complement.
CAGGCGACGACCATGGAATTGAGATAATATTCCGATAAAATGACATCTGGTCCGTCAACTGGCTGTTTGAATTTCTTCTATGGTACCTAATCTGATAGAGTTAAAAATGACATCTATGGACGCTTCACTTCACACATATTTAAGATTTTTATTATATGATGCACACATTTAATACACATCATTTAATAACATTGAAAAACTTTTGTTCCGTCGGCGGGATTCGAACCCGCGACCCCGTTTAAGCTACTTACGCGATTACCAACTGAGTCACAGAGGTTGTCGGTTGATAATGATGATTCTTCCGGAGTCACTTAAGTATCGGTAATTGGTCACCATCAGGTCAGGAACCTTGATCTTCTCTTTAAGACATATAGTAAAGGAAATGAAAATTATTTATTTTAGAAAGTATTTCCTTTTTTTTTAGCTACAAAGGAATTTATAGCATCGCTAAAAGCATTACGAGACCTTGATTTGTTGACGCACTAGTTGACGCCTACTTTGATAATTCACTTTAGAACGGGAACAGTACATTTTAGGATAAATTGTAAAAAATATAGTATCCCTTTAGTAGTTGGCCATACAAATCACGAAAATTGTTTTCTTCTTGAGGTTATTGACCTTCCACGCTTTAAATCTTTTTGACTTATTAGTCTTATATTATATAATTCGATTTCGATTTGCTTTTATTTTTATTAACAGCTTCAGTTAGTGTTAAAATTTTTCTTTTATATTTTTTTAGAAAAGAAACATACAGTTTATCCTAAAAGAATGATTGTATCCAATGATCTACTGCTCCAAATTGTCTCAACATTTGCTTATGTATGTCATACGTATTTTATTACATAAATAGAGGAAGCCCTCATCGAAAGAGTACTACGCATGTAGAGACTGCCCGTTATGACTAAGAACCGAAAACAATTCGTACAGAGACCAACCTAACAAGGTTCTATCGCTTCTTTTTAGAATCAAACTATCGTCGTTGAAGTTCTAACACCACGTAAGTCACTTTTCGGCTATTTCGTCATTTTGATGCCGTTTTCCATAAAATCGGAAAACGCATCGTTTAAGTTAATCAGGAACAAGTGTCAGCTAAAAACTTGTACCATTTTTAAATTGTAAAAATCTTTGTGTATCGTCCTACAAATTCTATTCTATTCGTCCTATACAAAATTCAATCATCACAGTTGTTTAGCTCTCCTGAAAAGTTGCTACTTTTGACTTACGTGGTGTTGAAACTTCAACGACGATATCTGGAATTTACAGAAGCGTTCGATAATATGAAGTGGTCGTTTGACTCATGGCATGTCAACTCCATACATTTTGATAGAAGATTCTGTATAACGATAAATAAAGCATGTTGGCTAGACGCTCAAATTTAGTTTTTATTTCGCTGCACCTGAATTATGAATAGCAATTAATGTTTGGAGACAATAATTACTAGCTTAACATATTTTGTTTTTAATTAAAAAAGATCTTTAAGAGCCTACCTACTAAGCTAAATAATGTCAGACGTTCGTTACGCCTCATGTGATTTTCATACATTTTGTTTGTTGATTCTACAAAGAAGCGAAAACGCTTAAATCTTGGCTAACCCTCCTAGGCAGACACTGACACTTCTCTATCTATATCTAGTCTCTACGTATTTATTTATTTATTTATTTATTTATTTATTTATTTATTTATTTATTTATTTATTTATTTATTTAATAACATGGAAAATTTACAGCTAAGTTATGACAATAGATACTGAAGATTAGTGAACATAAAGCCAATTACAAGATATATAACATAACAGATGATTTTATATCTAATTCTAATTTTACAGTCTGTTCAGGCTTCTTATTTCATATTAGGTATATCAAAGCCGAATACCAGATTATCAAGTTTTTATTTGAAATGAAATATTCTATACTTAACGCGTAAAAAATACGAAATGAAATTATGTTAATTAATAATGATTTATATTCGCAAATGCTATTATAAATTAGTAACTAAGGCCATTTGTTATTTTGACTTAAAATTTTTGAGCCAAGTAAGGTTTTGGCGTAACCATACCGTTCGGGGCCCGTGTCGTTTTCGTTCCACTATGTCAATCCAATACAAAAACACGTCAAGAGGTTATTGTAAAAAATAATTGTTTGCCACTTGTCTAGGGTGGCTGATCGGGGGCCCTTTTCGCCTAGGGCCCGTGGTATTTTGCCGGCTTGCCACCTTGTAGTTGCGCCACTGCCAAGTATAGAGAATATTTTATTACGTTGACAATTTTCATATAATAATGTCCAAATATGCTTACTAAAGTATTATCATAAACAAATATACCGGAGTCTCGAGTATGCCAGAAAAATTATATTTATATAGTTAATAAAATATAAACGACAGTTTAATTTTCAAGATATTATATAGCTACTGAGCGTTTTGATCACGTCACTTGAATTGGCTTGCTTAGGATTTTTTTATGAATATTATTTAACAACTGGACGACCTCTAACAAGCTTGTGTCTAGACGCGTTAGTATATAAATATGCATAATAACAAATCGAGACATAAATATTGTTAAATTACTCGAAAGGTCCTTTGGAGACACTCAAAGGCTGTAAGGCGTTATAAATTATTTATTCCAACTCTCACACGATGCTCTTACAAGCCTTATTTTGAGACTCATTCTGACATACATTTGACAATATATTTTTCTTAACATAAAAAGGTTATAAGGTAATATTCGGCCTAACAATATAATTACAAGTAGAGGCAGGTCTTTGAAGTTGTAAGCCTATACCTCAATAAGTTACATAAAATATACATATATTTGTACAATCATAAAAACATAATATAGATATGCTAGCTAGTTTTATTACCTACGTAACTGACGATTTCCTATGAACTCTGAAACGCTTAGGAGATATGGTAGCTCCAAAAACGTTATTATTTTGCCGTAGGCAGATTGATAAGGAGGAGAGAATTCTCCCTAAAGGCTTCAGGATTATAATAGCTTTGGTCTGAAGCTAAAGGAATTGCTTCATTGTGCATACCCCATCTAAAATTTTGTAACCAAAACCATTGCGTAAATTTACAACTGTACAAATCTGTTTTGTACTATTGGCCGCGGCTTCGTTCACGCTAGTTTTTAATTCTTTTATCCCCTATTTTATTCTCCTCGGGGTAGAATCGAACAAAATCCTTTCTTAGCGGAAACCAACATCATCTTATTACTACCTGCATGCTAAATTTCAGTCCGATCCCTCCCTTGATATACGGTTCATGACTATAGTACGTGCTCATTGAGCAAGTACTCAGCTACTACGTACTGTATGAGTCAAATAATCATGAGGAGAAACGAAAGATGAGTCAAAGATATAAAGTTGCTTCAAATGGACATCTCATTCGCATTTCCTTCCTACGAGACAATTTAACGGGCGATTAGAGAGGGCTCGTGGTGTACAGACTGCCGTCATGGTGATTACACTTTTTGTACAAAATTAACATGCAGGTGTAATTGATTGTTTTTGTTGCTAGACTGCGATTTAACAGCTTCTGGTGTTTTTAGACAGATGCTGTTTTTTCGTGAGTTTCGTCGTTAATTGGAAAACAATGTTAATTATATAAAATTACAGTAGTGTCAGGTATAGGTATAGGGAACAGGGATCGTCAGAACAGCTTCAACGTCAGCAGGACAAAAACTGTCCCGTGGATTTTATTATATTTATATATATTATTGAAAAAACGCTCGAATAAAATTCGCAGTGCTCCCTTTGTCAACATTTATTATTTTCGATTTTTAGGCAACTTGTAGGTCTGTAAAAGTCATATAATTTTTAATGCCTTTCCGATTGCTCTCACTAAGACAGTATAAATAGAACTGATAACAAATTATTATCATAATTTCAAGTTGTATCTAAGACATGCAAAGCTATAATTTGCAGTTAATTATCTAGCTAGGTGCTAATGCTCAAACGCAAACTATTATTATAAATCATCTATTATGTCATTTGCCCTGTATTATGCCACTTTATTGTACTCTGTAATTATCTATGCCACGTGGCATATTTGGTATGGAGATACCTCGACACCTGGGAGAAGTTATAGGAAATAAGTACTTTTATCACGGAAAAATCCGTCCGTTTTCCGCGCGGTCATTCTGGCGCAATGAATTCGCGGTCAGCTAGCTTTCAACCGATTTCAAAAAAAGAGGAGGTTGTATGTTCGTCTGTCTTTATTTTTATATTATTAAATAGTCTAAGTAAATGTATTACTTAATAGTAGGTCTACCTACATTGATATCCGGATCCACTGTCGAAACGCTCTCAGAAAGGGAAGGTCAAGTTTTTGTTTAGAATGTTAGAATAGTTCATATCCTCATCAACACAAGGAAGTTTATATTGAATTACGGAAAACGAGACATTCGAACCCCAAAAGTAACAACATGCATTACGAATTGAGATCAGAGTGAAACGGTTAATATGATACAGCTCTGACATATTTTTTTATTAGGTCTGAGTTTGTATTGTTTTGTGACCTGACTACTTTTGATTCGAGTACATACGAGTACTAGATAATGTTCGTAACGCCGTCACACTGAAACGACTATCATACCTACTAGTTTGCCTGAAAACATCAGACTGGAACCTAATTTAAATAGTTTTAAAAAAGTGTTAAAAAAGTATTTACTAGAAAACACTTTAGTGTTGTAAAACTTATTCCTATTAAGATAAATATTATGTTGTAATTATATAAAAAGATTGTTCACTTCAGTTAAACTGCGTAAGCAGTTTTGCAGAACATATGCAAATTTTTTATTAAACTTATGTTTGAATAAATTATTAATAATAATAATAAGTAAGTAAATGAGTATGGATTTGCCTAAAGGCTGAATACTTCGTTAGACAATCATTATATGAAGAGCTAGTTAGCAGCCACTGAACTTTTAGACTACATACTGTTTAGGTTAACGAAGCCATTGTAAACATGAATTTCCATCGAAACATTGCACCGACAAAAACTGCGTTTACGCGAAAGCGGGTCAATGTCGGTCAAACAATTCTAATAGTTTAATGTTGCGAACCCAAGTACAATCAGCAGACTTCAATTATTAAATACAAAACCATATTCCACAACCAAATATACTGTCTTTTTTTAAGCAGAAGTACGTTAAGATGTCTAGACATACTAGGCCGAAATGCGCGGCCGAAGTTTGGCAGAGGAATACGCTTTGTATTTTAAATTAATACATGTTGTGGCTAATATCCGATGTGCGGCTGCACCTAGTTTTAGCCGGTCAAAACTAGGTGTAGCCACTTTCTCTTGGTTAAACCTAGTACGATCCAGACGATCCTTGTTGGATGAAACAAGTTGAAACAGTTACAGGCCAGCCCCCCTAGATAAGTAGCCAGCGATTACCGTATACGAAAGTCGCTTGGCGTGTTTTTGTATGGGATTGACATTTTCGAACGACGACTAGATCGCGTAACTTTTCGTTCGACAATGTCAATCCCATACAAAAACACGCCAAGCGATTTTCGTCTTCATCTTTTTTCATCTTGCCCCACTTGTCTAGGGTGGCTGGCTCTCCCCTATTAAAGTCGATGATACAGTCCAAGCAAAAATTCCTGATGCGGACTAACGTAGAGGCGACTTTCCCAATGTCTGGATCTAGATCTAGTCGGAATGGTATCGGATGGTCCTAGTTTTATCTAACAGGGAATGTGGGTTTAATCCAAAGGGTTGAGCTTCGGCGGCAATGTTTTGTATTGCAGCAACATACGAATTTCGGCTTTGGCTCGTATCGCGTTAGTATCTAAACATGGACCTTATAGTATATTTATTTAATATTTATTATGCAATGGCAAAGTCTCGAGACGATGCGTCTGCACTAATTAATATTGTCACACACATATACAATACACAAGTATTATGCAACGACACGCAGCAGTTTACTGTCCTTATAAAGTTTCCAATTAAGAACTAGGAGCTATCTAGATAACCACACACACACAAAGATACAAATATATTAAAACTCAAAGGTGACCGACTGACATAGTATTCATACATCAACGCACAGTGCAAAACTGGACGGACCGGGCGAAGCTAAAGCATGCTTTTAGACGATATGATATTGGCATTCCCTAAGAAAGAATTCTTTTATAAGTAAATAAAATAGGAGATAGCAGTGTTTATGAAAATACTCCTCAACGCGTGCGAAGCCGCAAGCAGTAAGAAAAGCTTATTAAGTATTAAATGCTTTCTTACAATTATTTACATGGTCTTAACGTAAAAAGTAACTAGCTATGTCAACTTTAGTATATTCATTCTTTTCATTCGTATACTTCTCCACACAAACGGACTTTCTTAATAATATTAGTATCTATAGATAGTTCAATATATTTAAATTTTGATAAACTATAATTAAAAAAATATTTTGTAAAAAAGGTTGGAGTAAATAATGCAAATAGCGAACAGACTTGAAGTGCAGCTAATGGAAGTGATTCTCGTATTAATTGTTTCATATGAGGCGGTAATTGAGAGCTACACCTAATTAAGTAGTCGCTATTAATAAGTAACCTTCGTCTGGAAACTTCCTAGTTTCTAGATAAGGTCTAGAAACTAGGTTATAAAACTCTGAGAGGACAGGTGAGACTGTATTAAAAGATTTTAGACAGCATTGCATTACCTGTTGTTAAATCTTTCGTGAAATTTGGTTTATAAGGAAAAAAATAATGCAGGATATATTTTATAACAATGTAACTTAAGGGCCTCATGTTAGTGTCTACTAAAGTATTTTAAAAAAAGACACAATTAGAATGTCATCTTTTTTTCAATTTCTTCGATCGAATATTACAAATATTCACAGTTGCCGTCTAAAAAGTGGCACTGGCAAAACCGCGCTTAAGCGCTCTTCTACTTCTAGTCGCTCCGAGACTGCAGTTTTAACTTTTGAGCAATTGTAAGCTCATTAAGTTAAGTTCTATTTTTTAAAATAATTGATTTTGATTTGTGTCAAATAGTCTTGGTGCCATTATTTTATTCAATTTTAAAGGGGATCCGCTCAAAATTGCATCTTTTTAAAATTAGATAGAAGGTCGTATTCCAAAATTCCTACGTTTAAATTCATATTAATACGGTCGCGATTTTTCGCCATATTGAAGGCAAACGACATATTATCCTTTGCATATCCGGCATTAGTTTCTATAAATAACTAAATTAATCCGAAATATTTATAATGTAAGCCAAAAATAGATTAAGGTCTTGAATCAATTTACAAAAATAGATTTAGGAAGTAGGAATTACTTTGAATATCTATAATAATAAATAAAAATTAATACAGCATGATTCATTAATTAATATGTCACAATGTGTGTTTGTAGTTTGCTCTATGTTACCTTATCATGGTTAGGTCTACTGCTTTGATTGGTATTGAGTACTCTGAGCATTATAATGATGCAAATATTAATCATAATAAAGTATTAAGAATTTCAATGCCTAATATTTATTTTAAAACAAAACCTGCGAAAGTATATTAGTTCCTGCTTTTTCCGCCAATTGAGAATAAAAGTGTATTAAACCGATAACTAACATTTAAAAAAATTTTTTTCCGAACCATTGCTCATTTTTTCCGAATGGACGTTGTACATACAATCCACTTTTCTATTTTAAATAATAATTTTTATGTCGCAAAAGCAATTCATGCAAAAAACGGGCGTTTTCAAATTATTAGATATCTGCTTCTTCCATGAGTCTACACTTCAGATTAAGACAAAATTCAGTTGCCTTGGCCGCAAATCCTCTAGTCTATTGAATCACCAAGCTTTTGGGCAACCGTAAACAGCACAATAGACGTTATGATTTTTACGCTTATTTTAATTTACCATAATATTTCAAACGTCACCATCCCCTCGTCACTATGTATCACTCGCGACTGTAGCTCTACCGAGATTCTACCGAGATCGAGGCGCGAAGGTTTGACAGCTTTTCGGCCGTTTATATGAAGTACACATTCTGTGGTTACGGTGACAGTCACTTAGGTCATCGCTCTTTGTTTGTTCATATTTGTTTAATAGCACCTCTAATTAAGGCATGAAAGATGATTAAAATTCAATAGTATCCGAAACAAAAGTATAAATATGAGGGCCTAAAAATATATCGCTGTTTTTTTTAATAAATAATTACTAACACATCCTAATTACTTTTTTAAATAGTGTCAGTGTCTTAGAAGCCTAGTAGATTATTAAATAAGATTTCAAATTATATTTTCAATGCAAACTTATTCAAACAAGTATAATTAATTCGACAAATAAACTTGATAAATTACCTAATTAGAATTGTAGCTGAACATTAATTTTGCAAATAGAAAGGAACACGTTCTTTGACACGTGTGAGAACTTTTTCATGATATGTTTAAAAAATAATGTTATAAAGCAATCTCTATGTAATCGCCGACTATCGTTGATCGTTCGGGATTTCGGGACAACCATCGAGCAAGCGTCCGGTAATGACTTCAAAGCATCGAACATACAACCAATAGAGAAGTAATATGAGGGGCTAACATAGCGAGAAAGTGTTTCTTTCTACAGCAAGACAGACAAAGTGACGTTAAAGTGACGGATGCACAAAGGAAATCTGTCAGTTTATCCCAACCATCTGTCAGTTTGTCTATTCTTTCTTTTTGTCTACTGCTACTAGCCCTACTAGGTACTCTGTCAACTCGCCGATCAAAGGCGTGTATAGACGAATATCGTGTTCGCGTGTCATCGTCTGTATACGCCAATTTTGAAAACGAGTTTGCGCGTGTTGTAGGTGCATGGTATACGCGTAATTAATAAAGTTATGCAACGTGCAATATTAATAAACTACTGGCTGGAATTGAATAATTATTTTTGTGTTGGTTAGTCCATTTATTGAGAAAAGCTATAGACTATATAACATCACGCTACGATTAATAATCTGGAGCTAAGTAATAATCAAGAAATGTTGTAAAAACGGGATAATTTATAAAGTTTTTATAATGTATATACTATATAGCAAACAATATTTGACGGGTCAGTTAATATAATCGTAATATGTTTATTTACTAGCGTTAAATATAAAACATAAATTTATTACGTGCAATATGTGACAGTACTCAGTAGTGATAAGACGCATACTCAATTACTATTTAACTAATCGTATTAGTCTGTAGCCTCAGACTTTATCAGTAACCTCTAATACTAGGTCATGATAATCTTTACACATGTTATAATTTCCTTCTATAAAAGGTCGACTGTCCCCTATAATTATATTATTGTCTATTATAATAACAATAATATTATTGTCAAACAAAAGTCAATATAACAAGATAGATTGGTTGTAGTGGCTGGTAGTGGGGATGGCTTTTCGAAGGATTTATTTTTTAATACAAAGCTTTTTTGCGTTTAATTAAGTTTGATGTAAAATGATAGTAGTCTACTACAATAGCCCTGAGGTACTTTTATCAGATATTTAAAAGAAAATTCAAAACCTATACTTGGTTAGCTGATTATTATTATTATCATTCCAAAAACCGCAACTAATTAGGTAAAGGTCTCTTTAGGTAATAGGAAGTGCATAAGTTGTTTTATCTCAAAGCCTTTGTTAAATCCGTGTTAATCCGCTCTAGTTGTTAATAGAAATCGTGACCTTTACCTGAAAACGACTTATGTATCATAAAGTAATAAGTACATTTTTTTTTTTCAGTTATACCCATACAAGGACTCAGTAAGGACAAGCCGAAGGTTCCAGAACACGATGATGGGGAGCCCGACGTGGTGTCCAAGATCATCGGGGACTACGGGCCCTGGCAGCTGATGATCACCTTCCTTCTCTCACTATTCTCTTTCCCCTGCACATTCCATATTTACCTGCCTACTTTTACGGTAAGAATGAAAATGATTTAAGTTAGGTTATGTTAGGGAAATTATAATAGAGCGTTTAAATAAAGGTTGCTATAAAATTTGGTTGAAATGTGTTCAAATGTGTTAAATTGTATACAGCTTATTTCAAGTATTAGAAACTAGATTGTGTGTAGTTTTGTCTTCAAATCCTTTAAATAACAAGATGTAATCTGAAAAAAAGGTTTGAAGAAAATAATTCGAAACACAGTAAGGCGATCTTTTGTAACCTTGCAGCCTTATCAACTGCAACATACTAAAACAGCGCTTAATTATTAAGGGGTTCATTATGTAATAACGCCTAATTTTGTAGGCACAATTGAATTATGTTTCCTTTGTCTACATTAATCTCTGCGACAAAAGGGATACAAAAGATTATCTGATTATATGTGCAAAATTATACAAATTGGTAACGCGACTACAATATATGTTGGGTTGCCCTATTCCCTTTCCATACCTTACATGGATCTTTTGTTAATTTTAAACTGGTATTTTAAAGGTTTCTCTTGGCAATTCTAGGCTACACAAACGAAGTTTTGGTGCGCAAGGCCGGAAAACTTATCAAGCGTCCCTTTAGACATATGGCTCAACTACAGCCAGCCGACAGATGCCTGCCACGTCCGTTCAATACCGTCCTACGTCACCGTGGAGGATATCATGAACTACACAGCGCCACTGACGTCCCTAGTAAAGTGTACGGAATGGGAGTTCGATAGATCTGATGTTGGGAACACCATAATCTCAGAATGGAGTTTAGTATGCGACCGATCGGGACTTACCAATTTGGCGGAAGTGGTGTTCCTTGTTGGAATCGGCGTGGGAGGAGTTGTTGGCGGTTGGATATCTGATAAGTAAGTTCTTGATTCAATAATTGTGAAGATACCATTAGTCATAATCATAACGCCCTAATATCCTAAGCTTGAAATTTTTACACCACCTACTGTTAAAAACTTTAATAATTGATACAATACTTACTTATATAACTAAAATAATTTTAACATCCTCTCATCATTTCTTTAACTATTTTCAGGTTCGGACGTAAGCGGATACTTATCAGTATGATCGTAGCGCAAAGCGCGCTCGCCATACTGTCGCTACTAGTCAACACGTACATCCAGTACGTGGGAGTACGCCTGGTGATGGGTCTGGTGTCTGTGTCCGTGGTGTATGCCGCCTTCGTCTTGAGCGTGGAGCTGGTAGGGGGGAAGTGGGTCACCATTGCGGGCGTATGCAATTTCTTCCCTCTACCCCTCGCCTACGTCATCGTGTCGCTCGTCTCGCTGGTGCTACCAAATTGGAGGGACCTGCAGCTTGCTCTGTCGATACCTGGATGTTTCCTAATATTCTTAGGGTGAGTAAATTTTTGAATGTCTACAACCTGAGTAAAAAAAATATTCATCGTTTAACTCTCATGCATATAACTATATATGCTCTGACAATAATCAGTAATTATGTCGTAAATAAACCATATAGCAGAAACTATTCTAGAAATTTGCGATAAGAACATTGTTTCGTACCTATCAAACAACTATGTTTACAATGCCATGGCTTTATCGTCATCGATACTGTAATCAACCGATTAACTACATTTTTTCAGGCTTGTTCTCCCCGAATCACCTCGATGGTTATTAAGCATGGGTAGGACGCAGGAAGCCAAGGTTATATTGGAAAAAGTAGCCAGATTTAACAAGAGAGATACGACCGAAATCGACAAGCTGCTGAATACACAGAAGAAAGAAGATACGAACCGAAACTCAAACGTTTTAATGCTGTTCAAAGGATACCTCTTCAAACGTACCACATGCTTATTCTTAACCTGGTTCTCCATGACAATCGCCTACTACGGCCTCCTGCTGAACATCGGCAATTTCAATCTGGGAAACTTGCATTTGACATCAATCATATTAGCGCTGGTCGAGATCCCGGCTATCGCTCTAAGCATACCCATCCTCCTGAAGGCTGGTAGACGCATACCTATATTTATCACTATGATGGTATGCGGCCTCTCTTGCGTCGCGAGCGAGCTGTTCTCGATTTCGTTCGAGGATGATTGGATAATGATAATATGTTTGATGGTCGGCAAATTCGCTATCGGAGCCACGAATATGATGCTGCCCATATTTACTGCGGAGCTGTACCCTACGTTGTTAAGGAATCTCGGAGTTGGGGCCAGTCAGCTATCTGCAGGCATGGCGCTGATGTGTATTCCATATTTATGGAACTTGGTAAGTTATATAATAAGTAATTCAGATGTATTTTTAAGGTGTTGTTGCCAAATGCTTTATAGAAGATAGACGTGCCTATCTTTATATACTCTTATATAAGGCATGTCTATCTGTCCGTCCGTATGTCACTACCATTTTTACCGTTCTGGATATTAACGTTTAAATAAAATCTAAATGTTCGGTGTAAAGTTTGTTGATTATTAAGTCTAATCAATGCTATTGTCTAGCAATTAAAAATATCTTAACGGTTAGATTATACAAATGGTCTGGTTCACACGTATCGTGTGAAAACATATGCTTATCAAATGTACTCATGACAGGGGAACTACCAATGTCGGATAAAAAAATATAATTTATATATTTTCCGTTTGCAAAAAATTAAAAATATTTTAAATAATTTGTATCAATTTTCAAAATTATGTTTACAGACAAAAATAAATCTACATTTACCGATGGCGACGATTGCCGTGCTTAGCGCGATAGGCGGCGGCATCGTTTTGCTACTGCCTGATACCGTTGACCATAAAACGTAAGTATTATTATAATATTGCTAGTTACTAAAAAAATACTTTTAGACCTAGCTATTGGCCTGTTTGTCTCTACTAGAATTTAAATTTAAATTTTATTGACAAAATTATTAAAATATTTTAAAACTAAAATTATTTTTTTTCAGACAAGCCCCAGAGAACACTTCAGCGTGTAACGGAACATTTACCGCCACTGACGACAGAGGGCGTTAAACATCGTGTGCCAAAGTGACAGTGACATTTACAAGTGTACATAATTATGGATCTACCCTCAGGAATTAGTACTAAGATATTCTAGTATTTTTGATAAAATGTGTGATACGTGTTTTTTGATGCTATGAATAGGATAAAAATATTTTACAATTTAAATTACCAGAAGTAGCTTTGTTAGTTATGCATATAGATAATAGATCTGAAAGTAATGTCGATACTTTTAAAATTGCTATCGTTACATTATTGAAAACTGATGTATGATTTTTGTTTTTTTTTTCATTTTAAGAAAATCACAAAACTAGCTGAAAAATTAATTTGAGTACATCGTACGATTTGCCGATATGCATAGCTTATATGAGGACAAAATTTCTTTACATATTTTGTGATTTTTAGTTTTATAAAAACTAGATTTATTAGTGTGTCAAACGTGCGGGGAAAGTAGTCACAATTGGATGTGTTTGTTTTATTGTACTGTAGAAATGTTTGAAATATTTTGTAGTAAAGAGATTAAAAATATTATAATAGGCATGTAATAGCTAAGTTTTGCCACCGACAATTGTTATTATTATTTCTGACCTTTTCTGAACTCCAAACTTTGAAGGGCCCAAGTACTTATAGCAAAGGTAAGATTAAACTCCTTACTTTACATAGAAACAATAATTATTCATCCACTCAATTATTTTTAGTGACCGTAGAAATCTAAATAATATTAATTCTAACATGTCTTGTTAACGACACACTCACAAATCATAATTCATAAAATAAAGTTTAATAAATTAATCATAAGTGAAACTGTAAGCAATAAAATTATTTAAGTCTGTGATACAATTTATCAGGAACAAAGTAGGTAATAAAAGTAAGACTTAAAAATTAGTAGAATCTTAGCTGACAAAAATAGCATACTACGTTTAATGACGTTATAGAAATTATTGCAAGATAATATGTAATGTAATACGTTTTGCAGACAATGTTTCAATGACGCATTGTCTGCAAAACGTACCTTAAAAATTTAGGATTTATACATTTTGTCTCCGAGTAAAAGAAATATTCTTTTATCCTTTAAAACAACTTCCAAAAAGGACAAGGTTTCACAATTCGACTGTTTATTACATGTTGGGTTTTAAAAAATGTATGATTATCATCACGCTATCACGTAAATTCCTACAAACATAAGAGGTGCCTTGGACAACATAACATGTAGTCTTTGTAGTCAATTATTATTATTAGAGATTTTAATGTAATGTCTGAGATTGCTTGATTGATTTTTTGCCATGACAATATTTTCAATGATTAAAAACTATCTTCTCTATTGTTTCTTCTTACCTTATTGTTTTAATAAGAGCTTGTTTATAACTTCTTATTTTTAAGTCTTTGTTTCTTTCTGTACGTCGAGTGTAAGCTATATTTTTGTAATATAAAATTGTTTGTAATTAGTAGCAAATAAGTATGTTATTATGATTAAGTCTAATTAAGTACAAATGAGTAACTTATTATATAAAATATAAAACTTTTTTTTTTTCATTTTATTATGCATTAAACATGCTCGCGTTTTCAAAAAAATATTTAAAATTTTATTACAATTGTAATAAAATTATTTCAGACTCCAAGCAAGTAAATTATAATATTTTACTTTATTACAAGAGAAAAGGAAAATAAAATTCATATAAAATATGGTCTCGTAAGTAACTAAAGCTTAAAGAGATGATGATTTTTGATTTTGCTTGAAAATGACACTAGTGTAGGAAGGCTGTATGGGCTAAAACAGACTTACAAATATACGTATCATCTCAGTTTTCTATTTTCCATAGAACACAATACACGACTAAAGTAATATCTAAAGTCTAAACTAAGGAGTTAAAAAAATGTTATAACATAGAATGGAATAATAGTGAATATAATAAAACATTAAGGTCCTGTTTCACCACTTACTGATAAAGTTTCTGTTAGGTTGTCCACAACTTTTTTTGACAGATTCTCCAAATGAAGTCTGTCAATGCAAGCCTATTGTGTATTCAAAATAACTTGGCACTACAATATTATTGAGCTAAAATAATCTCGTTCTCGGTTGACGGTGTTGGTGGACAAACGGCGTAAGAGTATTTTCTCGAAAGTTTTGACCATATGACGCTGGGGCGCCAATAAATGACAAAAAATCCTTTTTCAGTGTTGCTGCAAGCACATTTTATATAAAGGACACAATATACAAACCCGTCCGCGAGATAACTAATAAATAAATAAATAAATTCTTTATTGCATTAAGTATTACAAATTATAAATTATTACTAGGGGACTCCCCACTAAGTCGGGCCTGTCTCATTGAAAAAAAAAACTTTTCTCTTAAAATTTTTCGCGATTTTTTTTGCTACAAGCCTCACGGAGCCCGAGACCTTTTCAACAGATGCAGAACCGTGCAAATCGGTTCGTGCGTTCTGGAGTTATATTGTCAGGAAGGAAAACCCGACTTATTTTTATATAATAAACTATCTTTTTCCCGCGGCTTCAGAAGCATTTAGAAGTATTTTCATACAAACTTTCAAACCCTACTTCACCCTCTGGGGGTTAAATTTCATAAAACGCTTAAACACGTATTTATTTATTTTGAATTAGTAGCTCAGAAACAAAATTTTAGGTCTCTAACGAAACGAACGCAAGTTTATAATTTCTTAAATTATGAACTTTCGTAGAAAAATTCATAGAGACTTAACCCCCTTTGCACATTCGTAGGGGTAGAATTTCAAAAAATGCTTAAAAACGTATTCATTTATTTTGAATCATTAGTACTGAAATATAACTGAAGAAATGACGAATTTTCATACATACTTTCAACCCCTATTTCATCCCCTTAGGGGTTGAATTTTTCGAATATATGAGATATATAAGACACACAAATACGGAAAAAATAACGAGATTTAAAAACTAGTTAATTTTCACTCTCGTAACGGCAAAATTAAAAAACACTTTTCATCTGTTTCATAGCTATGACGAAAACAATCGACTTTAACCATGGTTTTACAACAAAATAATTATTATTGCATAATTAATAACTATTGGTAATCGTAACCTCTGCTAAGCTTCGCATAGCTCTAATAGTTCTGTCACTGTACCTAAAATTAATGTCAAAATAGTTTCATCCATAGTTTACTATAAGTAATTACTCCTTTATAAACTAAGACCAGGAATACGAGTGGCTTAGAAAGGAGCATAAAATCAACGACATCCTAACATTTTGATATAGCAATTTGTTATTTCACATTTTTAATGCGATTAATGAAGGCGCATAAATGTTAGTGCAAAACTGCAAAGTGCAAACTTGCAGCTGTTGCAAAGCTTCTTAACAAAATATATTCTACTAACGAAGATAAAATATCGAACATCCTGAGCTTAAGAATTTAAAATGACACCAAATTACCTAGAAGACTATATAAAGACGGTACAGGAAATTACCATTAGGGTGTGAACATACGCGCGAGCGTTATTACCGGCGACACTAGAGGCGTCAGTCTACACGTGACTGGACTTGTAATGACTGGTAAGTTGTAACCATCGATTTTAAAAAGTCGCATGTAGATCAGTTGCATTTTAATTACGTAATTCTTTTGAAATGCACATACTTAGATATTTTTGTAGACAGTGCACTCGTACGAGGTGGAATGCGAGGCTTTTACACGTGCATCATCATCATTATCGAAATATATAACTTAGAAGTACAAATAAAGCCTACAAGACGCAATGAAACAAAGTTATAACTACGTAGAGTTTATCATTAATATGCATTGTTATTTCTTATTCGTTACACCTTGGTAGGTTATGTGTGTATGTGTATAATGAAGGAAATTGAAAGAAAGCCAGTTGATGGACCTATGTCATTTGGTCCAAATATGTGAATTCCATGTAAGTATTGATCGGTCGGCTGAGTTTGATATAACGCGACGAAATAACTTAGATCCCCGATATGTATCTGTTTCAACTTCTCTGATTGTGCATATTATTTTGGGTCTCTACGTCTCCAGCCTATATGCATACCGTATGGTGCATATGGATGGTTTGGTATACTTACCTTAGAAATTCGAAAAATCTAGTCTAACATTAGATCATTTGAATTTCTACCTACCTCAAGATATTATTTAATAAATCAATTAAGTTAAATATATTGACTTAGATACAAATACGTTTAAGGGACTTAAGGAACGTCGTCTGAATCAAATTTTTGCTTAAAGTATAGCGTAGTATTCAGTCATTCTAGAGTTAAAGATTAAATCAAGTTAACTCACTTGGCTAAACGTCAGACCAAACAAAAAAAAATAAAACAGAAGACAAGGGTCTCTTAAACATAAAATTTTATTAAAAGACACATGAAGCTGCAGGCAAAAGCGTAATAAATATCGGCCAAGTGCGAGTCGGACTCGCGCACGAAAGTTTGCGTGGCATATTAGAGTAAACATAGTTAATTGTGTTTTTTGTATGAGAGTCCAACTTAATTATTATTTTTTTACTGATTAGTAAAGTTTAAATACTATTAAGTTTTTTGTGTAAAAAAAGTGCCATTATGCCAGTTGCCATTATTTATATCGAGCAAAATATAGCAAAAAAAAACATATCTTGCATGAGCTTATTTATTGAGTATTTTTAGTATTTGTTGCTATAGCGGCTACATATATGCATTATCTGTGAAAATTTCAGCTCTTTAATAATTACCGTCCTTGGGATACAGCCTGGAAATAGACAGACAAACAGACAGACAAATAGACAAACAGACAGCCATCGAAATCTTAGTAACAGGGTCCCGGTTTTAACCTTTGGGTCCGGAACCCTAAAAATGAAGTTCAATAAATAATTAAAAAGTATAAAAATTCGACAACCGACCTCGCGAGTCTGGAGCCCTACTCTCAAACGGCACATCTTTGAACTCGACCGAATGCTGCCATTCCAACTCTAACAATGTAGAAGTGGAAGAAGCAAATGACTAACATCTTACAAACTTCGAGTAAATACTCATTTTTTCCCACAATCTATACATATAATATAAAGCAGTAAAATTGGCGTGTCTGTACAATTATTATTGTTAGAAACTAATCGATGTGAGGAGCTTAGGAATAGTAGTAGTAGAACACAAATCGACAAAAAAGTTGTCTGTTTATGTATATCTGTTTGTCTGTTTGTCTGTTTGTACGCGCTAATGCCTGGAACTACTGAAGGGATTCCAACAAGTCTTTTTTATTTTATTATATAACACACAGAATACTTTTCATCCCGGGAAAATGTACGGTTTCCGTGCTATAAAAGGTTGCGGGCATCAACTAGTTTTCTTATAAATCCTGTAATTTTGCGATTTCATTATCTGGTTTGTCTATCTAATCAATATTACTTTAATTTAAATACATTTTTCTGATCTTAAATTTCATTTACGCAAGAATCCATCAATTTATTTTTCCACTTTTTTCTTTTTCCACTTATGACTTCATTTGTTAGAGTAGGCCTCGACATTTTTATAAAATAAGAGGGCAATTGACAAAACACCTAATGAAAAGCAACTACCGACATCCATAGATACTCCCGATTCACATCAGTACAGGTGCAGGTGAGGTACCGGCCTTTTAAGAGGGAATACGCTCTCTTCTTGGATTATGGTCGTATCTATCCTGAAATACTGCTGACGACAAATTACCAGCAGGCTGAGGAAGGCGACCGACAAAGAATTTTTCTCTTCAGCTGGATAGAAAAGTTTAACCCAACAATCTGAAAGTTTGTATATACTTTTGTATGTTTACTGACGCCATGCTAACCATGGAAGAGGCATTACGATTCGTTTGTCTTTCGAGACAACGTTACAGAGTACGGTCCCATTTGGAGCCCAGCCCTTGATCATATTCGAGTGATTCATATTAGTCATTTCGTGCGGCTAACTGTACGTTAAAAAAAAAGAAAAACCGCATCAGTATTTCACTCTGGTCATTAACCTTCCTGACACAAATACATGACACTTAAGCATTACGACCCCAAAACATGTCCCATTGTTGACCGACGTATGTGTCGAATTAAATGAACCGTAGAATAAGGCTATACAGGACACGTAACGGAGCACCGTCCTTGTCCGACCACTATTTGTTATACTTTTTAATATTGAACTCAAATTGTATTGTGCTGCAGGCTTTTTTCTAATTATTAATACTAGTATAAAGCTGAAGAGTTTATTTGAAGGGGTTAAGGAACTACTCGGAATTACAATAAAATAGGTTCGGAATTGAAAAATTATTTTTATGTTGGTTAGTTTATTTATCGGGGAAGGCTATAGGCTAAAATATAACATACGCTACGACCAATAAAAGCCGAGCAGTAAAAAGATGTCGTAGAAACGAGATAATTTATAAAGTTTCATGCATGGACATAGTCGTGAGCAACATCTAGTAGAAAAATAAAATGACTAATGTATGTTCAACTTCTAGATTCTCAATAATCTATATTCTAATCATTTATAGGATGTAGAGAGTCTACTCTTCATTAAAATGATTAAATAAAAAGTCGCTCTACATAACACGGGAACCTTAAATTTTTCTCGAAAATCAAAGTAAAAATATACTATGAATTTTCCCGGGACGTTTATCATCATAACAAATTTTATCGAAATTGGTAACAGACAAACAGACACAATTCACATACAAGTAAAGTAATAATATATTACTTGTTCGTATATAATACAATGTCCATTATTTTACGATTGCTATTAAGGCTGTTTCAAACAATAATTATTTTGATAATTAAAAAGTTTTCAACTTTATTCCAATAAATATTCAAACTTCACTATATATATATATATATATTGCTCTGAATATTTCTAGCACATTTCCAGTGTGTACACTCTCACTTGTTGCGATGTTGATCCACTCGTCTGACGTGAGCCGCACGCGAAACATCTGATGTAACTCCCCAATTGTTATATCCTTACCCGGCAGGTAGCCCACACGCTTTCCATTTCTGCCAAAACACAAGCAATTACACATATTATCTAATAGCCGAAGTCATTGTATTGTTTACCAAAATATGCTTCCCTGGTATCGAAATATGGTAATTATAAAATTATCTAATGTCTCCAAAGGTTCTCCTGGTATTTGCATTATACAATCGTTACTACATCTGACACAGCAGATAAAGAAGAACAGATTAATGGCGATTAAGTGAGCATTTAATTTCACTACTACAAGCATACATTGCAGGCAAGCATACATGGGCTGTAAATGCGTTAGTCGATGAATTTGATTTATAAGTCGTCGTTTTTTTAAGGATGTCATTTCGATGTTAGTCTTGATCTGTCGTCTGGGTTTAATACAACGCGACCAAACTACATAGGTCTACCATCTAGAACAACTCTCTGATACTAATTGAAGATAGTATTACGTGCACAGCATGCACACATATGCTTGTAGCAGTGTATTAAATCGACTGCTCACTATGTAGACATTTCACGCTATTAAATTAAGCATTGATCTCTTAATTGATACAAGATGTATATCGAGTGTTACGTCACTCGTGCCTATTGTTATACTTGTGACATATTCTTAACTAAATGAAGGCAGCATTGAATGACAAAGGTGTCTCCGATGACACTGCATAATGAAGATTGTGACATCGGCCTAAATGCCTTGACTCTTCTTGGCGAAGGAAAAATATGGCGAACACACCTCTATTAGAACCGAACGAATCGTAGTCAATCCCTCTTTGACTTTAATAGCGAGCGATTCAAAAATTTGTTTCGTTTGCCGGGTTCATCACATTCGGTTATGACAGATGTAGTTCACCATTAAAGTATTTTGATTGACAAAATCTTGTAAATAAATTACATTTTAGCAATGGGTATGTTGGGCTTTAATGAGTACATTTCCGGCAATATCGATATAATTGAGGAGTGAGGACGCAGACGCACCGGCCTCCTATGAGGACACCATGCAGTTATAACTTACAAAGTAACACTCAAAATGTATGTGCAGAATTTCATATTAGTATAAGTCAGTCTGCAATTTATAATTTAATATAAATTTCATATTAGTAAAAAGTCTGCAAACAGACTGCATATTAGCAAAAAGTCTGCAGACAGGATACTTTAAACTCCGTTTTCCGGAGTATAAAGTATCCTGTCCTTTTCGGGGCTCGAAGTACCTCCATATCAAACTTAAACAAAATCGGCATCGGCATTCAGTAGCTTGAGCATGAAGATGTAGCAGACAGGATGGGACACACATTCACACACAGTTTAGAATGCATTGTTGTAGTTTATACTCGTATACTAACAAGAAAATTAGTAGTGACAAGTATTTATTTAGATACATTTAGCATTCAGAATCAAGATGAGAGTATTTTGTAAAAAATCTTCTGAACGTATTACTTTCCTTAGTTGCTTTAAAAATTACACATTAAAGAAAATACAATATATCCCTATATTGTATTTTCTTTAAGTGGCTTACGATAGAAAATTGATGTCTATTAGTTGTATAACACCAATTTCCTTAATGATTTCTTCCAGTATTACGTGCTGCAATGGGATTTATTTTATCTACACTCTTTACTTTCTTCTTATGGTTCAGATAAACTCATCCTTCGCTCAGACAGGTGGTATTCACCCTTTACTAATTATGTGTACATTTTTTACGACGGTCGGTCATGACAATCATCTCGATATTATTAACAATAAAAATTATGACTTAACAAACTACTACATGTTAAGTATGCAGTAGTTTAAGTCATAATTTTTATTCCTAATTTAAATTAATATAAAATCCTTTCTATTTTTGGGTATTCATTAAGAAGGAAATATTAACGTTAGAATCGATAACATTTTGGACTACACTGGAAATGATACAATTTGCACTCAGTATCCACTGCTCTTTAAATTAATTATAGGCACTTTTTCGTGGTAATTAAACATTAATTGCATAATTGAAATGTCATAGGAAATAGATATCCTTATTGCTATTTCGATGGAAAAAATGGTTCATATAGCGGTATCGCGTAGGCCGACCGATTGGAGAGTGTTGCGTTTATTTGTTTTGTTGTTCGGGTGGTGGTGGCATTTCGTGTTAGTCGGGTTGCACTCCGTATGGCTGTCGCGTAGGGGCGCGGAGTGGGCGCCCTCATATAGGCTGCGCGGGAGGCGCCTCCTTTATTTGTCGGTTGTGCGCTACGCGGTAGTGCCGTCAGGACATCATGCGTTCATTAGTGGTGAGTGTCAGTGCATCTAATTTTTTAAGAAAAAAGAGTGATGTTCGACATTTGAAATGATTGCATAGTGATTTTTTTTAATTTTGTCTGTATCGTGAAAAAACTAATTATTCATTTTGAGGTGATGCAATATTTTTGTTTAGTATCTTTTAAAAATAAAAAAAGGGTTTTAGGGTTCCGTAATTTTAAGATAAAAATTGACGTGGCAACATACACACTTACATATTCACAAAACCTATCGCTGCCTAATACGTCAATGTACTAATTATGAAATTAAGTACAAAAATAGTCTATTCGCATACTCAAGTATACTGTAAATCAGTGTAAAATCAGTGCGCACATAATTTATATTTTTAGGTCAGTGATATGCATAGATATCGATTTCGTATTGCAACCTTGAACGAAACGAGAGGGCGGTAATCTATTTACCTTTCATCACTAAACAATAAAAATGCAGTACGCGGAACTAATGGTCAGCTATTTGAACATATAAGTTGTCATAATTGTGATTAAAATTACGTAAACCGATAGATAACGAGTTACCACACTGTCCTACTCCGAACCAGAAGTTAACTGTTATACTTAAACTGTTCCATTCACTGCGAAAAACCGGTTTAGAGAAGTACATAGAATAATTAATATCGCAATAGTTATGCCCTTAGTGTAAACTATAGCAGATAAGTAACTGGCGACAGCAGAAATGAGTGCAAATATTTGTGCTCGATGGCGCCAAACTTTTGTGTTTCATTCCGACAAGAATGGAAAATAATGTACCAAAATCCTTTAACTGTCTCATGGCTAACTTTATAATTCATTCCTTATTGGTATCCTATCCATAACTTTATTCAGTTACTTCAAGTCACAGTTATATGAATTAAGCTAAATAGCCCGTGATTCAGATACAGCACGGAATCGGATTAAAATACAAGAAAGCTGCCAGATTGAAGCAAGCTAAATCCAAGGCGAGTCAATAATGCCAAAGGCTTAGTAATAATAGGCTAATACTATTCTTCGGCTTGAGTCTTGCATAACAAATACTGCAGAGTTAATGTAGACAACAATAGAATTCCTTGGCATTCAACACCTATATTCTATGTGGAAAGAGGTGTATCGAAATCATAATTTTAGTTATCAAAACCTACAATATATCAAGATCTTTGGCCTTACAGACATACATTGTGAAGACACTTATAGCCTGATGTAATAATATTTATGTGTTAAGTAATTTGCAATTAAGCAATTTAATGACAAAGTACTGGGCGTTGCCCCAAACTTCCATTACTAGTAGAGAGATATATTTGGTAAGAAAATAAGTAAGAGGAAACAGAGAACCATGGGATTACCCACACCATATTTAAAACCATAAAATATTCCAAGCGCATAATTGATCTAAATAAACAAATTATGCATATCGGATAGGTCAATTCAGACTTAGAGCTTCTTCGCGTTTAAATCAAAAGAATAAAAGAAAACTATTATAATCGTTATGAAACAAAAAGAAAGTACTAAAGTAACACAGCGTGAACGCTATATTATGTCCTCTAAAATAGATATAAAACACTTAACAACCTTGACAGTTACATAAGCATTAATTAAGTCAATGCAAAAACGTAAAAGTACATTTGTATCATTCCTTACATCTGTAGCGTTCAACACTTAAGCAGTTATGAGCTAATAGGCCTAGTGTGTGGTATTTAACCCACATATCGGGTGTTAATTTCACTATATTATTATGTGTTTCACCTAGCAAAACTTTAGACTATAGTGCAACTTTGTTTGGTGAAAAAATCGAGTGTTATGACTGCCATTAGCTATATTTATTTAAGAATAAAAACACCAGTTTATTTAGTTAAGCTGTGCACTTTTTTGGGAGGAAAAATTGATTTTTTGTGAATTGTCACGTGACTAACGCTAGATTAAAATAAAAAATTTTAATCTAGCGTTAGTCACGTGACCTGATTGAAAAATCGTAATACAGTGGGGGAAATAGACCGATTGTTAAACTTTATATAAATCTTCTTCATTGTCGTTTACTCTTTCTATCTTCTTCTTTCTTTTTCGTAGAGTTTCAATATTACGTTTTCAAAATAATACAGACTATAATAAATCTACAAACATGTAGATTTAGATTAATTCTGGTCTGTATTTTTTCTTTCTGGTTATATAAATGTCAACAAATAAAATATATACTTAGCAGTTACAATTCAAGGGCGAAGAGATCTTTATATCTACCGCTGCGCGTTGTGATCATTCTAATCGTTTTAGCATTTGAAAGATTAATCGTTTTGCCGGCTATTATAATATTAAAACTGTTTTTCGTGTTCTTTATTTAAAGTTAAAACCTCGCAAGAATATAAGATTCAGTGGTTTTAGTCATCATCAGCAATCCTTACTAATATCATAAATGCTATATTGTGTTTGTTTATTCGTTATTATATGATGAAGATTGAAGATTAGCATGGTCTTGGAAAAGCATCGCGTCCCAAATGATACTTACAAAAATATTCATAAAATGTTAAGAGGTTTTCGAGTTCCACGCAAGCATATTTGCGGGTAGAGGCTATTGTTAAAATATTTACTAAGTGTACGACATGTACATCTACTATATTTCTGCTTAAGAGATATAATGGTAAACCAAAGTTAGGTGTGATTGTAAACATTTCTGTTGCATATTTCTTTTTGTAAGCATTTATGTCCTGAGGTTTTATAAAAATTGCATTGTAATTATATTAGTTTTTAATTAGCAACTTGGTGACAGGTGAGCAGAATTTAATGTGCAGCTACGTTTAAGTGCAAATTACTCTTTAAAATTTCAGACTCGACCACAAGAACACGCAATTAAAGAATGTTTCGAAGTTTATTCATAACAGAACCGCTTTTTTGTCCATTTTAATGAAAAACTTGTAATTGTAGAACCGAATTTGTGTCGCTATATGTTATTAGTACCTTTGATATCCGTATTCGGTAGGCAACTTTATCTCATTAGAAAGTAGTACAAGTATCAATAACTATAAAACATTTAGCTCAAATTGTGCTATGTCCTTTACTAGAAAATAAAAGTTTTATTTAAAACTACAGACAGTAAAACAAAAGCACGACTGAAGTTACAATATTATGTATTTTCAATTAAAGTCACTTTTATTCCACCAGTCACCTTTACATTTTATACTAATGCGGTACGACTTTGTTGGTACCGGATAAAATAAAATAATAGAATAATATTTATTGCACGAATGTAGTGTACAAGGGCCTTACAGTAATATATTTATTAGTCATACTGACAGACGGGCAAAAATATTTTTACACTTACATTGGCGTGAAT
Source organism: Cyclargus thomasi (assembly GCA_026546445.1). Lineage (NCBI taxonomy): Eukaryota > Metazoa > Arthropoda > Insecta > Lepidoptera > Lycaenidae > Cyclargus > Cyclargus thomasi. The sequence goes on along the minus strand of JAOTAV010089770.1, from coordinate 3,273 downwards.
GCAAAAAACCTTGGAAAAATGGAAATGGCATACGGCATAACGAACGCGTATGACATTTCAATACATTTTGTTTGCTATTCTATAAAGAAGCAAAAACTTTCAGGTCTTGGCTATCCCCCGAAGCTGTATTTCATCATAGCATTCCCTCTGGTTAGTCACTGGTATCGTTTGTGTAAAATGTCATTACCAATCATAAATTATTAAACTATGGTATATATTCTAATAAATAATATAATTTAAAACTGTATAATAAGAAATACAACAATCAAATTCTTTGAAAGCAGAGCTAGAATTTTTGTCATAGAATATTTGGACAAAAATCGGCTACGTACGGTTTTGCCAAAAAAAAACAACAATCTCTGTTCTAAGCGTAGTAAGTCAAGAAAAGTATAAAACAGAGACAGATTTTTAAAATTTGCGATGTTTCCGAAGTTTGGTTTTTGACTAGAACCTAAAACATATTATTTAACATACATTTATAACTGTCAACTTGGTATTGCAAACCAGATCTCAAACAGGTTCAAAATCTCGCAAGCTCTGAAGGCTACGTGAAGAAAGCTCAATAAAAGCTTACAATACATCGTCAGTTATATACAGCGTGTTGTAATTCTCTGCGACCTTCAGATATAAGACGATAGCGTTTATAACAATATGTAAATGTTTATAATTGTTATATAAATTTTGATGTAAAAAGTTAACGAAAATTGTTACAACTACAGTATTACAGAAGTTATTATATTGTATAACTGAGTGAATTGCATAAAATTTTAATGATTTTAATTGTATTTGTCGAATTTATTAATTAGTTAAGTAATAGTAAAAAAATCGTTTATAATCATTATATATCAAACTTGTTTTGAAAGTTTCAGATATATTTTAAAATTTTAAAAGTGGAACCATGCAAGAAAAGGTGCGGGTAAATGCTAGTGATTTATAATATCGTAGCAGGGATTGCAAATACTCACTTTGAATACCATTATATCTTTAGCTTCAGTACTGACAGTAACAAGTTAATAATATATGGATAGCTTGTCTGTGACGATATAATAAACGTTATTAATGATAATAATAATGCATCACGCATTAGCCTTTTGTGTGGGATGTCTGATGCTCGTTAGCTTACAAACTTGATGACTCGTTTTCATACCCTGTCGAAAATGTTGTGAAATATAAAATGATGTAGTTAGAGATCAAAACCATAGGACAACCATAGAGCATTTATTTCAGACTTTCCCACTGTCAGTACATTCAAACTTTTAACTTAAATTTTTTTAACTTAAAATTTGCGATCAAGTACATAATGTATTAAACCTATGAATCTTATACGGGGTGTAACAAAAGTACGTGATAATACTATAGGGCGTGTATGTGTTTCACAATCTTTCTATTGCTTTTAACGCCGCTACTTTCACAGTGAATAATATAAGGCTCAGATAGAAGCCCTAAAGTCGCTTACTTTTGTTACACCCTGTATATCATAGGATAGTTTTTGTTCCTGCATGAGTAGTGATTAATATTCGTCTCTGAGTGCGTCAGTTACTCTCAATCTCTCAGTGACACTGTAAGATTTCAAATCCTGTAAGATTGTGCTGAAGGAAGATTCTAGTCATGTTGTATTTTATTATGAGATATTCCAATCAAAATTAAAACGTACAATTGTCAGTCTCTGACAGTTCACAATTATTCAGTTTAGAGCGTCTCCACACTAAGTGGGTTTGGTACGGAGTAAAGTGAGTGCGTGGATGACATTGACAGTACTTTTTTTTTAATTTTTGACCAAACTCCTATCAATGCCATCCGCACGCTCACTTCACTCCTTGCCAAATCCACCTTATGTGGAGAGGCTCTTACAATTATACTCGTTTGGTTGTATTCTTACGGGATTTGAAATTTTACGGTGACATACATATATACTCGTAATGTGTGAGTACATGAGTGCAGTACGAGTGACATCAGCGGAGCGGAACTGGACGGTAACCGGACCCGCGGGCAATACGTCCCGTCACCTTGCGGCTCAAATTACAAGGATATGGCCTCACTTATCAAATTATTTTGGTATAATATTGGAAAATTTAAAAATAGTACTAGTTTCTGACCACCAATTGGCCAATTGCAAACTGAATTTGACTCTGTAAATACAGATAATAGTGGTCAATGTGTTTTTAAAGCTAAAAAATAAATTATTTATTTAATCCATATCGTAAAGTAGGCAATAAAATTATGATAATTTTTCATCTACGGTTTTGCGTCAAAATTAAACCCAGTAAGTAGAAATTGTAGTAAATATTTTTCTTACTTTGAAATAAATATATCAATATAATTCATTATTATAAATAAAAAATATTAGTTTTATTTTCCATTAACTATTCAAGTTTAGTTAGTAAAACAATAAAGTATCACGACCTAAGTTGTAAGCAGTACAAAACTCCGGTACAAACGACATCAACGCGCGCGAAAGGCTACAATTTTTTTTGTTTCTTCGTACGTCGTACAGTGTACACTAACCCTCTTATTTATAAAAATATTTAAGCAAGGTTCCAGAGAGGGACAGCGAACCGTGATTAGTTAAATATTGCTTAAATATTTTTATGAACGAGGGAATTAAAATTTAAGTCCGAGAATATTTTGTATATAAAAAAAACGTTAAAATTTTAGTATTCCACGGTTAGTATGTCATTTGTAGAAAAATATACGTGTGACTTATATGTAATAAATGAAAAGTTAAAATCAAAAACACAATTACTATAAATCAAAATGAAAAAGCACTCGTCAATGACCTTAAAATAATTAAATAGTTTTTGTAATAAAAAGCAATAAACACATGATATTGTAATGATATGCAAATGTACAAGGAAATATTGTAGCTTTGATATTAACACTTAGAGATTCTTGCAATAAAAATACCGGAGAGTAACCCAAGCATGCGACCTACTGCAATAGTATCTACCTATATAAATCATGAATACTTACAGTATATGTATTTGTTGTGTATTTTGCAAAATCGACCATTAGAAATTAGGATATTTTGTACAAAAAATAAAAATAGTTAACAAATGAAAAAAAAACATAATCGTTTTAACAGCTCCTAATACCGGACTGTTTGTGTTTTAGCATCAGAGGTAAAGCTTTACGAAGCCGAAATTTATCGCTTTTTTTTCGAGAGCATATTTATGTATGTATGTATGTATGTATGTAGATATGTATGTATGTATGTATGTATGTATGTATGTATGTATGTATGTATGTATGTATGTATGTATGTATGTATGTATG
>JAOTAV010089759.1:0-11599 GCA_026546445.1 Cyclargus thomasi | reverse complement strand
GTGCCCGAGGTTTCATGTATCATATGTTCACATATCGAATTTTAAAATTAGTTCCGTTCGCGTTCGGCTCGTTTAGTTCTGAATTCTAGTAAATGTGCGATTACCTTATGGTGATTAGCAAAGATTAGTGAGAATGCTGATAACATTATTGTAGTTTTGACAACATATAATTTGTAATGTAAAATTAATATAACTTCCACATTTTTCCTTTATAAATTAATGTGTTACAAAACTAGTGGAAAATATACGCGGGGTTATTCGCGGTGCGGATACTAATACAGTAGAGCGTCGATTATCCGAACTGATTGGGGTGATCCAAAAACCGGCTATTTCGGATAATCTAACAACATTCATTTATCCACGATTGAATAAAAGATAAATGTTATCCTTTATAATAAAAAAGTAATCCAACAAGCTAAATGTCCAAAAACAGAAAATCCGACTGCAGGAACCATTGCAATTTAAACATCAACTTTTGTATATTTTTAGAATGGCTATTAACAAATTTCATTTTGATACCCTACCCGACCTAAATGGGCGAAAAAAAATCTTGGAACCTCAAAATGTTGACTTCAAAATCCGCCATTTTTTTAATGTATCCAGTGTCACTTCCGCTATCAAGACGGATGTAACGATGCCTCATGCGTTAAAATCCATCTAGCCATTTAGTCTGCAGAGCGTGCCAAACAATTATACATACATACTCTCGAAAAACGTAACCCTCCCTCTGGCGCAGTCGGGTAAAAACGAATAAACTGCGATATTTGCAACAATTACATTCAACATTATCTTTAAGTACAGTAATAACAAAAATTAAAGAGATTTAATTGTTCATTACTAACGCTATCGTTTATAATCGGTAGTTCGGATAACTGGGTGTTCGGATAATCGCGCTCCACTGTACCTAAATTAAATAAATTATTTATTGCTTACAAAAATTATGCCCCGGGTGAGGATCGAACTCACGACCTTAAGATTATGAGACTTACGCGCTGCCTACTGCGCCACCGAGGCCTGTGTGCATGTGACTGAATTTAACGAATGTATTACAATATATACAACAAATAAAATTCAATAATTTAATAAACACTAACAACGTTTGATAATCGTCATAAATAATTTAAGTTCATGTTTTACCTTTAAAACATTTGATTGCATAGTAATTGAAGACATAAGTGGAAGAAGCGGATTACTAACATTTTGCAACCTTCGAGTTTCTACTATTTTTTTCCCATAATTTTTTTCAAATGTAACTTCCGTATTTCATTATTTAGATAGCTATACACCAAACTCACATTTTTTTTTATTTTCAAATAAATTTTCGGGCTTAAAAGCGTCCATAGCATAAATCCGGGAGTTTTTAAAATGTTATTTATCTGCTTCTTCCACTTATGTCTTCAATTCATCACGTTGCATCATTTTTAATAATAATTTAAACTTTGTTTTTTTTTTAAATAAAAATTACGGGGAAAACGAACAAACGGGTTACCTGATGGAAAGCAACTACCGCCGCCAATAGACACTTGCAACATCAGGGTTGCATGTTCGTTGCCGGCCTTTTAAGATGAAATACGCTCTCTTCTTCTGCTGGTGATAGGTTAAATAGTAATTATAGTAGTAATATATTTTTATTTATTTAATTATTATTAATTGTCCTGTCATGTAATTTTAAGTAATAGAGAGATCAAACTAGTAGCTCACGTAGTAGGCAATCGAAAAAAACGTAAGCACCAGAGGTATAGATATAGAATAAGGCGTATTATATTCATTTATTTATTCTTTATTTGCTTATAAAAATACATACATTAGAGAAAGAAAAAACTAGGTTGGGAATAAAGCTAAAGGGCGGCCTTACCGCTTACAGCGGTTTCTTTCAGGCAACCCATAACAATCATAACAAAAATTAAATAAAGTTAATCTTAATTAAACAAAAGGTCCTTTAAATTATAAATATAATAAGTTACGAAAAATAAAAATGATTGAAAAAACTACTTATATTTTACACTTACGTTTACTTACAGATACATTAAAATAAAATAATAATAATAGTATACATATACTCAAAGAAGAAAAAATATTATTTATTTAGTACTGGAACACAAGAAGTATAAAAAGTATTAGGCTTGATCTAGATAGTAAGATTTACGCTTTATCCGCTTTATCTAAATATTACGGTTACTATATTTTATATTTGACATGTATAGAATAAAATCTAATGGAAATTTGCAGCATATTTAGATATGAAAGTCTTCAAACGGACGACGTTTACAGTTTACCGCAGGCGATGACTATAATTTGGTTTTCATGTACTTTTAAAACGCCCTTCCGGCTTCGAGGGCCGAAACATTTCGGTGGCAGCTGAGCCCTTATTGAGCCATTCATGACATTTAACGTAAATACCTTATGACACGCGATGTTACTTTGTACACAGCCTTCCTCTACATTTCTATGTAGTACAGAAGTATTTATATTTACACGGTCCCGAATCTTCAATGTTGTTTAGGTGGGGTAAATTTTTACTATATTTATTTTGACGTTTCAGATACCATACTTAATTGTTTATATTCTTTCTACTTCTAAAACTAAAATTAAAGTAAATGAAGACAAAAGTGGAAGAAGTGAAGAACATTTTTAAAAACTGACGGATTTTTGCATAATGGACGGTTTAGGACCGGAAAGATTGAAATTAAAACAATGTGGATTTGATGTATAGCTAAATCGACAATCTAGATTTTGAAATCGCTAAATTACACGATTGATCAAAATTTCACGGGGAAAAATAAATATAAAGTCAAAGGTTGTAAAATGTTACTTACTTGCTTCTTCCACTTATGTCTTCAAATAGGACTAGAACTAGAACTTTCTTTGGATTTTTGACGTTTAATTTCAGCTATAAAATGTTTTATAAGACAAAGCCCTTCCGGTAATAATGCATCAATTGCTGTTTTTTCCGTGCAATTTATTTAATAATGAATTTCGCGCTCTCTGAACTTGTCGCCCGGGGCACGGGCCCCGGCTTGCGCCCCCCTAGATCCGGGCCTGTCTTTCACGCCACTTTTGTGCAGGACTTATATATTTTTTTATATTTATTGTTATTGAAAAAGGAAGGAAAGAAAAACTTAAGTCAAAAAAATGTATCTGTTTGTTAATATACTCATTACTCAGTGTATACAATATATCTTGTACATATATACATATCTCTAACGCTAAAACTTAGAAGAATAATCTTCCGCAGAGGAACATAATTGCTGTTAAGTTTCAAAACTCATGTTTATTTTATTAACTCATTAGTTCTAATAATGTTTAGAAATTAAATCCTAAACATTATTTTTATATGCCTAATATTTATTATTTATTCACTTTACAAACTTGTCCTCCCTAGAAGATCCCCTCCCTGTGGTGTGAAGCGTCCATAGATATTAAAAAAAAAAACATTCGACTTGGAAAAGTTACCTGGTAACTAAGGGGTTAAAAGCCACACAGATAAAAACAAACTTTCAAAAATTATTAAGGACAAACTCTAATTCAGGCTGAATTCACTGTAGAGTTTAAGTTGGAATATTGTTAAACAGCTTACAGAATATCACTTATTAACCCTCGCCATACAACGTGGGGTATATTTATCTCCAGCTTGTAATTTTTTTTTTCTATTTATTAGCAATACTTGAGCATTCTCAGTTGGGCATAAATCCTTCAAGGTCAGTTTTGTGTGGAACACATTCGTGTTTACTGGTGCAAAAAGCGGGTCCCGGGTATTTTATGGGGTTAAAAATACCCATTGTATGGGATGGTGCTAAAAAGTTTGTATGAACTCATAAATTTTTTGTGGCTGAAAATTTTATTTTGATTATATTTGTTTAGTCATTTTTCAGTTACAGATATTATTTAATTAATACGGCAAAAAGGATTCAAGATAGTATTATTGCGGCAGTTTTACTTGAAGAATATTTGTCAGGAAACAAAGAGAAGTACCCCTCTGGTAGTGTCAATAATATTTTTCTTTAATATTTTGTATGTTTTTATATAATTTATGTTTATTTTTGTAATTTTATTGGTTTTTTTTAATTATTCCTTAATGATGAATGAAACCTTTTGGTTTAATATATCATTAAGGATCCGTGTGTAAACTGTTACAATAAAATAATAGCATCATTGGTGGGATATTTTTTTCACATTGTATGCCGAGGGTTAATAAACTTACAAGTATATAAGTAAGTAACATTAAGATTTTCATGTTATACTTATTTAACCGATTTTGCAAAGTACAATAATTTAAAATTCACAAACGAACAAATACTTTTTAGATCAATTAAAAAACATTGTATCTACTAATCTATATAATGTACCCACAGAAAACTGACGTGAATCGACGTTGTACTGAGTTTCGTTCAGTGAGATGACCGGTGTCTCAACTTCCCTAATCCCCCTATCCCTATTCCCATTTCCTCATATAGGCCGGCAACCCACTTGCGACTTTTCTGATATCACGAGTGTCCATGAGCGACGGCAGTTGCTTTCCACCAGGTCTGCCCGCTTGCCTCCTAATAATCATAAAAAAAACTAATTGCCCATAAGGACTGCTAGGCAAATATTATTATTTCGTACCAGCAAGAGACTCAATTTAAAGAAAACTATACAATGCTAATAACGTTAACGCACCGAGGTGGCTAGCACAATATTCTACAATGGCATTATATGTAATGAATTCGGAGCTTATAACGCTCTCGGAGTCTTCCGTAGGCATTCGCTGAATTTAAGCGAGTACTCCGACAATTCCATTTTCTAAATGTATATAATCCTGTAACACTTGCGCCCTCGTCTGCGAGTAATCAACTGAATTAGCTACCCTTATTTTTAGTTTGATTTTTAGATGTTAGTAATAATAATAGTAGTAATAGTCATCGGAGATGAAATATGCTACAAAAATGGACATTAGGTCGTATCGCTAGGAACCGGACAGCCCTAGGAAGGTGGAACGGGACGGGGGACGAGTAACAACTTTACCATCATCAGCGTTGACGACCAACTGACAAAGTGGCGCGGCCGGTAACCACCGGTCCCTCGCCGCGCCGCGCTCATACCCACGGGGAGGTAGAGCGCTTGTGGTCAAGCTACGGTCCATGCCCAATACCTATTCTATCAAACATTAACAGTCCTTAAAGATTTTATGAAATTGTAAAAATCTTCCTTTACATTCTTTTCAGTCGATCTTATCCTATGTAATTATAAAAAACCCCACTGCAGGAAAAATCACAAAATAGCAAATTTTGTTTAAATAATTTGATTTATTAATAAACTATTTGATGCCCGCAACTTCGTTGCGAGAGATTTTGTAGGTCACGGGAACCGTACATTTTCCCGGGATGAAAAGTATCCTATGTGTTGCCTAGACGATTAAATTAAAGATATTAAGAATAGCTTTAAAATTAAAAAAGATTTACTCAAATCGGTTCAGTAGTTCCGGAGATTAGCACGTACAAAGTGACAAATAAAAAAAAATTTTTTGTCGATTTGTGTTCTATTACTGTTCCTAAGTTCCTAAGTCCCCATTGATTAGTTTGTAAAAATATTGATTGTACAGACATGCCAATTTTAATTTTACTGCTTTATTATATGTATAGAATAGAATATAGATGATGTCACTCTCACAGTAAATATGAATCTAATGACACCTCTCAAGCTAAAATCCATCAAGTCGTTTATGCTGTAGAGCGCGCCAAATAATTATACATACACTAGAAATGCATAACTCTCCTTCTGACTCAGTCGGGTAAAAAGGTAAGTTAGATACATAATTAGTTTCTTTGGTCACACTAGAAGTTATAAACGCTCCTTGTTATGATGGTTTTATTTTCTTTGTAACAATTTTCATACACATCACCTTTATTTTATTTTTATTAAAATGGATATGACAGAGAATCGCTGTTGCCCTCTCTGTCATCATTAACCGACTCATTACTCTGTCATAAATAAAATATCAAATTAGAGCCGTAAGGTTTCTCTTTGTTCTCTCTCTCAGGGCCTAATGCGTAAATAAGGGTTTGTTTATCACACATAAAGGTATTGGCAATATGATGTATGTATCATGTAATACAATTTCCCAAGAAACATAATAACATTTTAAATCTACCATAGACATATGTGTGGATAGGTTCCTTTAGAACAATAAAGTAGTTATAATATTAAACAAATTAAAACAATTTAGTACATCAGAATGCATTAAAAATTATTGTGGTCGTAACAGTTTTATGAATATAAAGATGAAAATTAAAAAGGGGATTTGTGCGAAATTGTTACTTACTTTTTTCTAAATTTCGTTCTCCAAAGTCATCCAAAATCAAAACTTACCTGAAAAAGAAAACAACAGTCATGAAAAGTAGGTATTGTCAAAACAGCCAAAGCTTAGTATTGTTAGACTAAAGGTTGGTTACACCGCTTAATGATAAGTATCGGATAGTCTATGTTTTTTTGGGAGATGTATGGAGAATCTGTCAAAAAAGTTGTGGATAATGTATCAGATATTTTATCACTAAGCGGTGAAACAGGCTCTTATAATGCTATATTAACGTTTTAACCAAATGTTGACTTCGAGGTCGTCCATGAAATATTTAAACCACAAATAAAGTTATCGTCGTTAGAGTATCATACTTCAAAGAATCATACTTGAAACCCAAGAGATTAAACTTTTAGGTCTGGTAGTTAATCCAACGATGTAAATGTCGAAATTAATATCTGAGAGCCAAAGACGGGATTCCTAAGTAAAGAATATAAAAAATGTTGTGTTGCCCACGACTACCTATGCGTGTTGTAATGAAGTTTTATTAAAACTGTCAACCCCAAAAACACCCCTAGATGCTGAATTTCAGAAAGTCCCGTTTGTGCATTTGTGGTTTCAGAGAATTCATGATATCTTGATATTATTATGAAGATTGAAGCCTAGGAAAGCCTTCTTAACTTCGACGAAAACGAAAAGTTCAATAGTTGCTGGTCGCACTTACCTCTACGCATCTTTCATCTTTTTTATAAAATAAAGAAAGTCCGGCTGATTGTTGGGTTATTATGGAAATCATGCCACCCTATTAAATTTAATTTGTATTAAACCGTATCAACTCGCTCCTAACTGTATGTTTCGTAAACATAACTATGTTTGTTTTACATAATACGCAAACTTAGATTCGTAGTTGTGATTCGTATGTGTGATAGTCACCAATAAATTCAGTCAACCAAACATCTTTGATCATTAGACTTGTTAATTTGCTTCTGAATTTAAGCTGTAAATATTTTACTGACGAGTGGAAAATTGGAAAATGACCTTTCTCGAACAAACACGAGATATTTCCCTAAAGAAAACTGACTCGCCGACAAATCGCAAAAAATAGGAAAAGAAGAAAGGCTAAGTTTTTGTAGTTATCTAGTGGCCAGTATAAAAGTGATTATTACAGATACTTTCTACAACATTGTCTTACATCAATTCGTTTATGGAGTCGTATAAATTTGCTCTATAAAACTTTTTTATTTTCTTTCTTCGGAGTAAAATTATTCGTAAACCTTATTTAAATTAAGTTAATCCAACGATGTAAGAGCAAAGGGGTGACAGAGTGACTTTTGATTCAATAATATTATGAAGTAACGGATATTATTTCTTTTAAGATTTTATGATGTCGTTTGCCGTGGAACAGCTATGCTATAATGGAACGGATCGCACGAAATATCCTCACAGAAAACCGGCGTGAATAATACTTTCATTATGTTTCGTCAAGTCGGTTATTTAAAGGAGGCCTAACTGTCCAATAACTCGTTTTTTCATTTCCTATTTCCTCTTCTCTCAATTTGGCCCCCGACAAAAATTCCGTAACGCACGTACAACTTCTCTTATTTTGAAAATATCTGTGGGTGATGGTAATTGCTTTCCTTCAGACCCATATTATGCTCGTTTGCCCTCTATATTCATTCAAAAGTTAATTCATAAATAAGTCGAATATTCATATTATTCGAAATCGTTTGTGTCATATACGCAGGGGCTCGCCATATTAAAGTACGAAAACTCATATATCGCTTCGTCGAATTTCGAAAATCACATTAAAGCGCGACGAGATTGCGTCATCTTCGGGATATTAAAATAAAATACAATTATTTTCGACAAACGCACCGAGCGTATACGGTAATTGTTACTTTGTTACGTTTGAGACATCTTAAGACAAATTCAAGATAAAAAATTATAGAAAATCCAATTTCATATAATATTATACAACAAAAAAAAAATTGTATAGGTTTTTACCAAAGATGCGTAGATGTAAAAGTATGAAATTTCTCCCAGTTATAGTTGATATAGAGGAGCGTGGAATACTAATATTATTTCAAAATATGCTATAACCTTGCATATTTTTAATACGCACACTTCAATATTTTGATATGACAGAATATTTATACACGAAATACTCTTTTGTTCATGGTTGAAGTCTGATTTTTTGAATAAAATCTAATGGCAGCTTTATGCTAAATTGAAGTTTGTGATTGAATCGAAAAAAGATATTTTTTTATATCTTCTCTACACGATGGAATTAAATATTTATGATCGAATTTCGACCACAGGGCGACCTCTAGTGTCCTCAAAGAAATAACTTCATAAATGAATTAAGAAAGTTATAACAAATATTCCATACACGAAACGTTTTTCTACAAAATTTTATGCTAACCTAATATTCTTCTGATTTCTGAGCTAAAATGGAGTAGAAAACATCCTAATGGAAACTTCCGGCTAGATTCGAGTTCCGAATAAAACCACTTACGACACAATGGCTACTTCACACAAACGAATTTGGACTATTTCCGATGAAACCTATTGTACGCGCTACGAACTTACATAAAAAATAATTGCTTGTTTCGTCTGACACGGACGTGGCTAATGTGATGTGGCGGTGCCAGCTCTCCAATTTTATGCGTAAAACTCATCGCCATAATAGAACGTGACAAACAATTATTGTCCATGTGTACATGTATATACTATAAATATTGTAAAATTCCGATCATTTTGTGCTGTAACCGGTGGTGTACCTAAAAAGTTTTCCAGGAATTTTGAAAGTTGGTGATTTTTCTAGTATCATTCTTGTATGAAAATAAGTAAGACAGCCAAACTTGTGTTTGCTAGGATATTTAAACGCGCACAACGCTTTAACCAAAGATTATCAAAAAAAATGACCAGAATATAAATTTTAGAAAATTTCCCCTTGTTTAATTTGCTTGTAGACATTTTCTTGTCAAATTAGTTGTAACGAAGTTATTTTCGAAAAACTGTATTTGGCCGCCATTTTTTCAATATGGCGGCGCGAGTGCCAGAATGTCAAAATTTATAAAGCCACCAATCACCAAATTTATAAAACCACCAAAACTTCCTGAAAACCTTCCAGGTAAAAATAACGGATGATCGGGCTATAAAGCTTTTGGAATTTTATCCTTGCATGGTGTAGTGCAGTTTTACTCTAAATTGTAATTTTTGTAACAAATGAAGGAAAAAAACAAAATATTGTTATAATGCGTATAGCGTAGCTCAGTAATGAGTACTGCGAAGCTACTAAGCTTCGCACGCTACGCGTCACTAAGCTATGCATTACGCAACACTAGTTGCGTAACGCATAGCTTAGTGACGCGTAGCAAGTAGCGTAGTTGCCTAGAGTTTAACCTTCTTAGTACTTGTTGCTTATACATATGGTCTCGCTAGACAGAGCGCGATTACACGTTGAACCGTTTAAGAGATCAGTTTTGAGTTCTTTATCGTTCTTTGTTTTCATATTACGTTATAATATAGATCAATTCGACTCGGTCACAATGCCTCCTGTGTGCTTTGATTTAAATAACGTAATATAAAACAAATAGAGTGTCTCTCACGCAGCTCAGTTGTGTGCGCGCCATTCTCTCTTAGCCGAGAAATTCTGCCTGCTGAGATTAAGTACATTTATCAGATTTACACTTTAGACAATAGTAATTTAATTTTTGTAATTTATAATATTTGGATGACTTCATTTTTGTAATTTTATCACGAGACTGACATTGTCGGTTGTGGCAAAAGCTCAAGAATAAAGAAAAAAAAACGCAACATTGATCGCTTGAACGCTTAACCGAATGACTCTGCTCTGTCTGGCAAGACCCTTTATATAAGTAGGCAACGCGATAACTCACTAGTACCGCATGACTGCACGCTATCTGCCGACACCCATAGAGTGCATCCGGACGAACATAAAGCGTGCAGAAAGCCTGCCTTAAAGTGCTAGTGCAAAAAAGCAAGGCGGAGCAAAGCAACGCGTATCGCGTAGTAACACCAGAAGCAATAATTGTTGGCGTAGCGAACAAAGAAAAGCATGTCAATTCATTTCGCGAAGAATATAAGCGTTACAAAACTGAGCTGACAGGACAAACGTCACGGTCGCCGCCCACCATGGCCGGATGTTTACCGGCACAGACTCTAGGCGACCCGGCCGTTAATACAATATCCGCTTTTTCACTCACAATTTTATTAAACAGTCCCACCAGGGACTCGTAAGGAAGGATACCAAATAAACTGGAGCTAAAGTACGTTTGACACATTAATGCGTACTTTAGCAAATTATATCTATATGTTAATACGCGAGCGGAAAACTTTGTACCCCTTTTACGAAAGACACGTAGGTGTAAAAGCATGCTCCAAGTTATAGTTGATATAGAGAAGGAGCGTGACATACCAACATTATTTTAATATATGCTTTAATCTTGCATATTTATAATAATTAAAACGCTACGCACACTACAGTATTTTGACATGACACGATAATCATACACGAAATACTCTTTTGCTTATGGTTAAAGTCTATGATTTTTTTTCATAAAATGTTGTGGCCGATTAACGAGACCCTCATGCCAAATTGAAGTCTGTGATTAAATTATTCTATTCAAGATTATGTTTTTATAGGTCATCTCCATGATGGGTTAATAAATAAGATAAATATTTATGGTCGAATTTCGACCGCAGGGGGACCTTTGGTTTAATCAATTTTGTAAACATTATTGAAGGGAGGTTACGAAACGTTCGTTTTTTAAAAATAAATAAAATTCTAACAATGAATGCTGCAATCACCACGTCCAAGATGACGCAGCGTATTTTCACCGTAAAATGTAAATTCCCGGGTTTCCAATTGTAAATAGCCATTGTGAATTATCAGAAATACATAAAAGCAGAAAGCAATTTATTAGTAGCAATCCACGATATGGATGAGAATGGCTTTTACCCTAAAATTCTTATATAAGTAGCCTTTGTAGGGTTCGCAACAAGGTATATTAAAATATTTCCATTAGATATGCCGAATTTTCGAGGCGATCAATATTATGTTGAGTTTGATCCGTTATTTTTTAAATTACTACTATTATGACAACGTTACCATGAATATTTTTATAGGTATATGTTACAATTATGTAATAAAATTAAATTACATTTTATTAGTTCGATTTTTTGTGTTTTGTATGTACCATGGGGGAAATTAATGAAGAAGAGGGGAGTTTTGGCGGGGATTTCAGAGAGTGACGTTGTGAGTTTTGTATTTTTTGTTAAATTTGTGCTATTTCGGTTTTT
>JAOTAV010089748.1:0-11599 GCA_026546445.1 Cyclargus thomasi | reverse complement strand
GGTCTCTTACCGCCCCCCTTGAGACCTGCAGCGCCCACAAGGGGGCGTTATCGCCCACTTTGGGAAAGACTGCTGTATTGGGAAGCTAAGTAAATACTTAATAGTTTATTATTTGATTGCCTTCACAGGACTGGCTACGCCTAGTATTTATTAAAGTATATTATAATATATTGGCGTTATTTTATTTGAAAAACTTTTAAAGCCTCAGTGGCAATACTGGTCAGTACTTTAAAGTGGTATAGGTAATCATCAACATGTTATTATGATGAGACAATATAATTTTTATCGGCAAAAAATATAAAACCTCTAACAATGTATTATATATTATTGTATTTAATACAGGATATACTTAATTTATAACGTCCAAGTGTATTTATTTTAATGAAACAAAAAAACGACGTACGTTCTATAATTTCTTGCGACCTCATTATAAGCGTTAAGAATAATATTTTTTCATAACGTTTCCTTTTTAATTCCCTTGAGATCGTGGTCCGTATTTTTGACGGAATCATAATTGTATGCGTTTCGTTTGCTTTATTTATGTCAATTGCCTCTTAAGCCTTAATTTAAAGAGCTTTAAGAAAACGGTCAAATATACCAAAGTAAGGACTAGGGATTTCGTCATAATATTTAAATTTATTTTGTAGATGTGGTTCAGAGTAAGTTAGAATTGGGTAGAGTTCGCTATAGTTGATAAGAGAAAACATTATTTTCTACGGGCAAAGATGCTAAATTTTGATGAGCAAGACATTCAATTGCATTCAATAAACTTGGCATAATTATTTTACCTAGACAGAGTATATATTTGTGATTGACCTGTTTTTGAAATATCCTTGCTCACAAAATCAGAATACAGGATCTGCCTCCTTGAGTAACTTTTTTCGGCAACGTTTCGATGTGATAATCATCATTCAACATAAAGACAATGGTTCTATCTCGTGCATAAACTGCGTTGCAGAACATTGACGAGGTACGAGGTCCGTGGGGGTACCAGGCGTTCCCAACCTCGTTGTGGCACGAGGCCTGACAGTAGTTTAGTGTACCATAGAACTAGGAATCAGTAGCACATCTCAAACGTGTAGTTATTACTCTCCTTCTCCAAACCAGACAGAAGTAATACCATTCGCATGACAAAGAGGTTGTAGCTTTTTCTTACTGCTATAAAGACCAGACATGGACGAGGCGTTTTAAGCCGCGTTCCGCACCTATCGTGTTATATCACGATTTTTTCAAGCCTGATGTTATTACATTTATATAGTAGTTTAGCATACCTATAACATTTGCTAATGTTAGTTTGAAGGTAGGTAGGTCTTTAGAGGTAGGCAAATATAATAAATTAAAATAATACTATATGTATAACAGAACTGTGATAATAAAAACTATGTATAAATATACTAATGAAAAAAAAAGTCAACAGCGTGATGGACTTAACATAATATGAGATAAAATATAAACCTTGGTGCAATAAAATGATGAAATTGTAAATTGAGAAAAAAATAAAAGATATTGGCATAAGCCTTTACGTACGTACGTCTTAAAATTTGTAATAAAAAAATGTTAGTTTGAATAGTAAATTATTCGGTCAGAGACTTGCAGAGTTGGCACTCCTATTTGGAGTGGGAAGAAGTGAGGTGGCGACGGTCTCGTCTATGTTTAGACTATTGATTATGTTAATTGGATGTCTGATGTCTCCCTCTTAACTTAATGTCATTACTAATAAGATTTCTTTTTTTTAATAGAAACCCACACAGATAGTAAAATTATTATTAATGCGAGTCTGTCTGTCAGCCTTTTTAAGATCTAAATCGAGGATGGAGGTTTTTTAATAAAATTAGGTTGCAAATAGGTTATTTGATGAAAAGCAACTTCCGCCGACCGTAGACACCCGAGGGGTTACAGGTGCGCTGTCGGCCTTTTAAGAGGAAATACCGTTTGCAAGCAGTACTGCTGGCGGTAGTTCATTCAAGAGTTTTACCGCGTGTGTTAGAAAGTTACACAAAAAGCACACGGTGGAAAAGAGTCACTCAACAAGTTGATAAAGATTGTAAAAATTCTTGCGTAGGACGATGGCGATAGTTTTTATTAACATTTCCTACTAGCCTTTATAGGCGTAGAATTAGTTCACCGTTCACAAATGATTTATCCGATGGAAGCATTTAATAAAAATAAAATGGAACCTCTAAGCTCAGTCAGCTATTTGTATTGTTTAAATATTTAATCAAAATCTTTTCAAAAGCTTTGGCGTGATTGATGGAGAGACATCCAAACAAACAGTTTTTTAACATTTTTATTAACTAATATTCCGATTAAATATAGATTATAAGGCGTGAGTAAAAAATATGTATCTTTTGTATAACAAACCGGTTAGCAAAAAAGTTTTGCTTAAATGTCCGTCGACGTAAAGATGATTCATTTGATACTTTATATAAAAATGAATACGCATGCCGTGCATGTACATTAATACAATATGTTTTATGCGTCTTGTAGGTAGTTTTTTAATCGCAAAGAAAAATTTTTAAAAAATAAGAATACTACTATTTTCTACATTATTATACCACCAAAGAAACTTTTATAATACTATCATTAACGAATACCTACATCTATAAAACCATTATACATAGTATGAACATAAGAAACGTTGGCACCTGTACTCTCAAGGATGCCAAACTGGATTGAGGAGAAAAAAGACGCGTTCAAAATTTAAGTTCGTTGACCGTCCTATCTACGATCGCTGTGTGGATTTAAAACTAGATAAAAATATTACAAAAGTATTAAAAATTATACTAAAAACGTATGTTATAGGGTGAATTTTATTGGGTTGGCTGAAAAAGCTAAACGCGTGTTAGCAACATGTGATTGATCTAAAAGTCGTAAGATAGAGGGAGAATTTAGTGCGGCGTAGCTTTAGAGCAGTTTTCTCGTAGTAATTGTAGAGAAAAGTAATATTGTCTCTTTGAATGTCAGCATTCTTGATCTATTTCTTACAGATATAGGAAAAACCGGTCTATCTTCGATCAGAAATGTGCCAATATTCTTAGTTTTCCAGTTATTAACTGGCATTTAAAGGTCTGTTTGCAGGTGAAATGTGGTCACAAAGGGTTTAAATACTATACGGGTTTTTGAAAAATGCTGGGTAGAACTTCATGGATGTGACCTTTACTTATCTACGGTTATAGGTAAGTATGTAAAACTTATAGGTATGCAGGTAGGTGTTACTATTTAGTATTAAGGTGTGTCTGTCCGTTTTTAACTTTTTCATGCTTAGAATCGTCGTATCGTATGGAAGAATTTTTAATATAGGTTGTAACTTGTAGTAGTTTAAGGGCCAGTTTCACCGCTTATCAAAAGGGGTTGGATAGTCTATCCACAACTTTTTTTGACAGACGTTGTATGGAGAATCAGTCAAAAAAGTTGTGGAGCCTATCAGAAACTTTACCACTAAGCAGTGAAATAGGCTCGTCTTCTAAAATACACAGTACATAATAATTGTGATAATGGAATTAAGTAAGTTTTAATTAGCACTTCGCATTCGAGATAAATATATTATATTTTAAGTGTATTTCATAGGTAGGTAAGGTAGGTATGGCATGTATTTCTTCCATAATTTAGAATTTTGTCAATAATAATGTATGATATTAATAGCCATTAGCCATATTACATACAGGGTGCCAAAAGTGTTGCGACTTGCGTGCGTGTAACAGAATATCTTCGGACTCGTCCGAAATCCGCACGCTATTCGGTCTTCTACAGGCGTTCACTCGGATTTGTCCTTAATTCGATTGTTTCAATTAACTTTTACTTTTATCGTGTAATTGAAATTAAGAGTCAGTTTCGAATGTAATAATCATTTATTCGATTACGCGCCCCTCGCGACTGTGATTGAATTATTAAAACTGAATTGACTCTCTTCAATGTCAATAGCGACTATTGACGTTTGCTACGAGTCACCAGTCGTCACAAACGATATGTAAATTGATGCAAAATATGACGAAATATGCAAATAATAGAAAATAGAAGTTTAAATAATCGTCTTTATACCTAACATCTAAAATGATCATCTATAAGCATAGATGATCATTTTACACCTACCACGTATTCGTGTGGTAAGCCAAAGCTTTACTTAGTCTATTTTGTAGACATAAGAATCAAAAAGTTCTTTACATGCGATGATAATGAATTACTTTGTTGTAACGTGAATAATAATTTATATAAAAAAATAAACCTACCAAAAGAAATTTGCGCAATGCGGGGGTACTATACAAAGAAAACCCTCCTTTATAAACATGCATCTATTCCAATAATATATATGATCAATTTACGTTATCTGGGATACGCCCTAAATGATCTGATAACCAAAGGTTGTTGGCCACCGCAACCCACAATCCACATCCCAAATCAATGAATCAGTCAGACCATAACAAATTAGCTAACACGCGGTAAAATTTCGTATCTGGGTTTGTGGGATACAAGCACACAAACCACGTATGTAATAATAACACCGAAAATTATCGAGTTCCGAAAAGTTTCAGTATATCCTACTTTCCCGCTTCGTCGTTTTTCTCGGGCGATCGTAGCGAGCCCTCTATATCTCACCGCCAGTACATGTTTATCATTTATATTGTTATTATTAAAACCCACAATAACGGTTAATAAATATGCTCCACTCCTATAATATACCACGTGTGAGCCATTTTGGTGAAAATTAAAATTAGTAAAGTTTATGATTAGTTGCATTAACAGTATCTAATTTATTGTGGTACTGACTTTTTACTTTACTATTATTCTACTGACTACTCTTGATACTTTAAAATCGTAATTAAATTACTGTGTTGAGATCATTGTAGAGATGAAATAGGTTATAAATGAGTACAGTTACAATGAGTAATCGTCGGTACCGTTAAAGTGTATTGATCTGTGCTAAAATTGTTATTTTAAATCGACCCAAATATTTCGACTGAAAAATTTGTTGCTTTTCATTTTGCTTATTTATCTTACAAATACTATGAAGATGTAAAATGCTCTTAAGGATATATTTTAAACATTATTTTTACTAATAGTATTTGGTTTGCTTTTATAATTTAATGGTACCATATTAAAAGGCTTTAAGTGTTCAGCGTCTTGTTTGCGTAATTTGTAGTTCACACAACGGTCGGACAAGATAGCCAGAGCAAATTGTCTTGTGTTTACACTGGGCAAAGATAAACGCGCTTTTAATTAAAATTTTCGATAAAAACAGGATTTGTTTACTTTTGTATATTCAAGAAAAATATCAAAAAAATGAAATGAAAAAAAAATCTTTGATTTATAAAGATAAATAAAAACGCCTTTTACAACAATATTTACAAGCGCCAACAACACGACAGACTAAGTTGAGTAGTTTTGCAGTGTTGACCTTTAATATTTGGTCATGTCTAACAAGTGAAGCTAATAATAATTCTAAAATATTATGATATAATCGTTTTAATGCACAATGTATTAGAATTAGCCCGCAAGTAGTCCTTAGTCCATGTTAAATTATATCGAAGTGCTGACGTATCTTCTGTATAATTTTAGTTTACAGCTAGATAATAATAGACATTGCTATTTTGGCTTGTGGCTTTAATTTGAATCGATTTCGATAGTCGATGCTATCTGTGGTTAATAATTATTACTGTCTTCACTTATATTTCGCGGTTTCGTAGACATGCCGTAGACCTCTACGAAACCATATAATTCTGTACTAAATTCCTGGAAACATTCAAGAATTCAGGAATTAGTTATTATTAGTAGTATAGGTTTTTTGAGTTAATCGATCGTAAAAAATTAGGTTTGTAGGGAGTGTTCTCCATATGACGAACATGAGTAATAAAAAGGGATTTTTCGAAATTTGTCTCTCTCAGGGGGTAAAAAGGAGGGTTAAAGTTTGTATGGGAAAACGAGATTCCGTGGTCCAAGCTGATCCAAATTTTTCAAAAACGTTATTTAATAAATTTCGTGAAAGATTTAATTCATAGTTCTTAGAATAACCATACTAATATTATAAATTCAAAAGTGTGTCTCTCTGTCTGTCTGTTACCTCTTCACGCCCAAACGGCTTAACCGATTTTGCTGAATTAGTATGGATATACTTTGGATCTCGGGAAAGGACATAGGATACTTTTTATCGCGGAAAAATCTCGCGCGATAAATAAATTTTCGCGCAACGGAGTTGCGGGCATCATTTAGTTAATTTATAAATGAAAATTATGATATAGTTATTCGTGTGACTTGTCACGCCTTATAAAACTACGATATGTTAATAATACAGTTCATGGACACTTTTGACGTCTTAATAATTATTAATTATCATCCTATGTATAATAGTTCTGTTAATTAGAAATCATTGCACGTTTGTCTTTATGATTCTTAATTGCGTTCATTACTATTTGAATCAACTTTAGATGGGTACTTAGACAACATGTTGTTTCTTCTTTTTAGAGTGGATTCGACTTTAGTATTAAATTAAATCGTGATCATATTTGTACACCACAATCAGCTTTTACTAGCTAACATGTATAAAAAAAAAAATTATAAACATTCCTTGGGTAGTTTCAGCGTGATTGGCGGCGGACAAACATCTAAACAACTTTACATTTATAATATTAATGAGTATGAATTAATGCATACTTAGTACCTAATGGCTAGTGGTGGGTGCTAGGACTAGGCAGTATCTATTTGACATTCTACGTATGAATCCAACTTTGACGTGAGGGGCGGGGGATACGTGGTCAGATTAACAATAATTTGTGATCTAATTGAATAACATATGCAATTTTAAGAGACAGTGATCCACATAGATGTTAATTAATATCTGAATCCAGTCCAGGGGGTTTTGTGACCCCTATTAAAATTACCTCTCATTAACATTCACCAGCCTCATTGTAGTGCTACGAATATTTCTCGAGTTCTATTTATGTCAACAAAGTGGACGTTATGTTTCTCATCCTTTTCAACTAGCGACGATTGGTTAATAGCCTGACTGGCTCTATATTTAGCCTGCAGGATCTCACGACTCACACGGGTTGTCGTGATTCATATGATAAAAATGATTTTATTTTTATAATAAACTAGCCGTTGCCCGAGACTCCGTCCGCCTAATAACTTTCCTCTTGAAATTTTTATGATTTTTTTTGTACAAACCCCGAGGAACCCGACGCCTTCCCAAAAAATGCATAACCGTGGAAATCGGTTTTTGCGTTCTGAAGTTATATTGTCGGGAAGGAAAACCCGACTTATTTTTATAAAATAGTGTAAAAGTTTGATTGTTATATGGAAATATACTATTTATTCCGAATAAATTTTCCCTTGAAATGAAACTTTTGCAAGCAGGAACAGCCGTGGATGACAGCTGGTAATATAAAAAGTTTCAGGCTGGGAGTCTGACTACTATAAGAATTTGCGGTACATTTGCAGGATAAAAATTCGATCCACCTGTACAAAGAATTTTGATTTATAAGATAAATTAAATGTTTTGCCACGCAATATCTATTTATCATGCGGTAGTTCATTATGATCTTCTCGTGACAAATGTTAAAAAATAAAGGTAATTGTTGAAGTCAAGCCATACAAAAATATGTTAAATAACATGAAGAATAAATATGTGTTATGTTTTTAATATTTACTGTTGACTGTTTTTACCAGTACATAGAAAACTTGACGGTTATTATACTTGATACATAAATATAATGTAAAATTATTTTTGCAGACTTTATTTTATCATAACAACAATATATAATTGAATAAGTGAAACATAAAAGTTAAAACCATTAAATCTGATTACAAGATGCTTTTTCTCCGAATGTTTAAATTAATATATTCATGTATGGTATGTTATTTGCTAGGACTTAAAATACATCCATATGAATTTCATCAAAATTGGTTCAAAATTAAGCAGTTTACAATATAAACAAGTAACAAACAGGCGTTTCCTAACGTTCCTGTAAAAAAACACGTTTATCCATTGTTTGCTAAAAAATACACGCAGAGTTCTAAGAATGTTGCTACCGTTTTAGCTTTTGTATATTAAAGACCCGGGAAAAGCTCTATATAATAAAATCACGTTACGATGACATGTGAATACCTTAGCCTTGACTCTTTCCGATTCGTTTATTGTATGTAATTCTGAGATTTAAACTTGTATAACAGGATATGCAACTTTTTTTCTTTACTTGTTACAATCAAGTAGTATAAAACCATTAATTTTTAAAACCTGGTGAAAAATTACGAGTTTAGTTTGTTAGTTTGGTTTTAGAATTTGTGTTTCTTTTACATAGTTAAATAGGGCTCGTGACGGTTTATATCGAAGGCTTAATCTATATTTGTCTGGAATAAAAAATTCAAGTTTTTTAATATTATTTTTAAATTATTTTTCAATATCTAATATAATGATTTAAACACGTCAAATAATTAACTTCAGTTTAAAAGTTTTTTTTTTGTGCAACATATTTGAATAGGTTTTTTGTTTGAGGGCTTAGAACTCTATATTTTTCCTGAATGTTGATTAACGTTTTTAATTTTCATGTTTTTAATGATTTCCTCATTATTGAATTCAATTGTTTTTACACATAGAATGAGTTTTATAGTGCATTACAAATAATATAACGAATATTATTATATAAAATATTTATAGTATACGTTATGTTATATATTAGAACTATCGTGTAAATATTATAGTTTTTATTGATAGAGCGACCTTTATTTCATAATTTCAGGCCAATTTTTCAGTTGTGGGAAAACTATAGGCTTAAATAAAGAGACATGTGAATTTTCCCACAATTTTTCATTTGTTACATTATAGCTGAGATAACTCTCTAATCTCTGCCGTTAAATAACGTAGCTAATAACCATTGGCATTGATTCTATGAACACGATAGCTTATGTAGTTGAAAACAATCCGTAACAAAACACTGTTTTAGTACTGTAACTTCTCCACATAGAGAGCTTTAATATTTAGGAAAATATTTCTTAAACGTCGCCTCGTTGCGATTAGGAGCTTTCTAATCTCACACGTGAGTGAACTCACCAAACCGGTTGTCCTCTCATGTCGACCGCTTTACTCTGCAGCAGAGCGCGCAAGTGCATCACCCTCCACACTACAGTTAAGTTTCACCGGTCATCGTTACCACAACACATGATCTGAATATAAATATCACAGTTGGCACACAACACACGCGTCCTCCTCGTGCGACGATCGCCGTATGACTACAAAGCCAAACAACTCCCAGCACCGAAATGCGGCACAAAAAAGCGACTTGTGGACATTCTCTGCGAGGGAAACTCGACCTTTATCCGTAACAATAGAGTCGAAAGTAGCTTCTACGTTGATATCAATTTACACTCTTGTTTGTATAGGAAACTAGATGCAGAGGAAAGTAGGAACATTTCCCAGTAGATGCTGCAGGTTACGAGCGTTAACATTGCGGTCACTGTCGCATATTTATACCGTATATTACACGACTACACCTTCGCCCTCCTAATTAATGCACATTTACAACCCGACTGGGAGTAATCTAAAGTTGGCAGCGTTTCATCCACCTTCAGTATTGTCACGTTCCAAATAAAGTTGAACAGTATTGACGTCATTAACTTAAAAATTGGCAACATTTTAAAAGTGTTTACATCTCAATGACAAAGAACAGATATTTTAAAATTTCGCTATAGTTTTTTAGGGTTCCGTACCAAAAGGTTAAAAATGGGACATTAAAACTAAGACATCGTTGTATGTCCGTCTGTCTGTCTTTCTATCCGTTTGTACGTCTGTCCGTCGGTCTTACTCGTACTAGGCTGTTTTTTAAACTAAAATATGAATATCACTTAAAGCTATCTATCTAATGAATAGAAAAAATATACTCCTCAATTTCCAAAGTTTGGCGTGCCAGCGGCAAAAACCGTAAAGTGGGAATGTAGAGTAAATTTTTGCGGAGGTTTTTGTAAAATGTTCGAGCTCGCGTGAAGTTCGAACATAAAAGGAGAGCGTTATATAATGAAACGTTTAAGCAACTCTACATAAAAATATGCAATATACAAATATTGTGATGAGGCCTTTCCGGAAATCCGTGCATTTTATTTTTGGACCTTTTTTACCAGTAGCTATAAATAGCTTACGTATATAATAATTATATTTTTAGCAATAATAAATTTAAGTTATCTGCATTTTCGTTGTATATTTTGTCTTAATCTGCTTATGAGTTTTAGCGTAAGAGGTACTGCGACGTCAAAAAATTTTGGATTTATGCGTTGATATGAATTATGTTATCATATACTATTAAATCATAATAAATATAATATTAAGATATTTAAAATTGAATTACCAAAGCAGAGTAAGCAGTTACATAAAAGGTCTACATTCTCCTTACCACTTAAAGCATAGAGCCGAGTCTGTGGTGGGATTTAGCAATTTCCATCCGTTGATATTTTAATTGAGACAAGCCAGATTCAGTTAGGTGGGATTATAAACAAGTTTGTGCCTATTTCGAGGCTGATAAGACGTTGAGAAATATTTCAATGCAAATTTATTATACTGTAACTTGTAAGTAATTTCCGTAGTACTCAGCTTGGTAAATAAAACAAGTTTTGTTTTATTTGGTATAAGATGTGTAAACTTAACTAAGCAATATAATAAACTTGCTTTTGCCCGCGGCTATGTTCGCGTCAAGATTTTTTTATATGAATGTTAATTCCTTATTTTATCATCTTGCGGGTAGAATTTATCAAAATCTTTTCTTGATGTATGTCATAGTTATAACATCTACCTGGATGCCAAATTTTAGCCCAATCCATCCAATAGTGGTTTGGTCTGTGCATTGATAGATCTCTACGTAAGTCTCTGTAGCCTATGAGTTGTATATTTTAGACGTGGTGTTAGCTTAAAACAAGCCATATACTCAGTACTCATGTTTTTCTTAATTAAACAAGGGGGCAAACGAGCAAACGGGTTACCTGATGGAAAACAACTACCGCCGCCCATAGACACTCGAAACATCAGGGTTGCCGGCCTATTAAGAGGGAATACGCTCTCTTCTTCAGGGTCTGTAGGTCGTAGCGGTCCGGAAATACTGCTGGACTATCTCCAGAATCTTAATTCAAGAGTTTTACTGTGCGAGGCAGAAAGTTACGCGAAAATCGCACTGTGGATGATTGTTATTGTCTGACTATGAATGTCATTCATCAGGACGATATGGGTAAATTTTCCGCATAGGTCGATGTAGCAATTTAAAAAAAAATTCTAAAAACTAGTAAACATAAGTCAAGTCAAGTAACCGAGTTTGAATTACGGTAGTTAGAACTGTGTCAAAGTAATTTCTTACTTGAAATTCTTCTTTTATAACAAAACATTATCTTATTGCTCAAGTGTGCTTAGCCCACTTATAAAACATAAACGATTGTATACGTACCCGGTCAAATATCTTTAGAAGTTGATGATGTCATCATACAGAATGGCGGTATCTTTGTTTTTGACCTAGTGATATTATGTAGGTGTAAGGAGTATTCCTAAATAATAACAATAATAATTACTTTTATTACTTAGCACGGGGCCAGACTGACGTGGTGTGATATTCTATGGACGCTTCACACCACGTCA
>JAOTAV010089737.1:0-11600 GCA_026546445.1 Cyclargus thomasi | reverse complement strand
TGGGACCTATTCGGAACAATACCCTATACAACAAAGCAAAAATTTTGAAAATCGGTTCACAAACGGCGGAACTATGGAAAAAAAAAAAAAAAAAAATATCCACAGCCGAACATATTAACCTCCTCGTTTTTGGAAGTCGGTTAAAAATTGACACCAAGCCTATCTGACACAAAACAACTTACAATCGTACAAAAGTTAAGCTTAACTTAATGGCTCACAATCGTACAAAAGTTAAAGTGGCGAGCTCGGAGTTAAAATAAAACTTAACTTAATGAGTTAACGCTCGCAAACATACAAAAGTTAAAATCGCGGTCTCGGAGCGAAAATAAAACTTAACTTAATGAGTTAACGCTCACAATCGTACAAAAGTTAAAGTGGCGGCCTCGGAGAGAAAATTAAACTTAGCTTAATGAATTAATGCTCACAATCGTACAAAAGTTAAAATCGCGGTCTTGGAGCGACTAGAAGCAGAATAGCGCT
Organism: Cyclargus thomasi; assembly: GCA_026546445.1. Lineage (NCBI taxonomy): Eukaryota > Metazoa > Arthropoda > Insecta > Lepidoptera > Lycaenidae > Cyclargus > Cyclargus thomasi. The sequence goes on along the minus strand of JAOTAV010089737.1, from coordinate 11,120 downwards.
TGTAGAACGATAGCTTAGCCCTATCATTTTTATGTTAAAAAAAATCTAAAGTTTCTCATTTTTGGTGTATACTTTAAGTCCTACTAGGTAAACCTAAAAATGATTTTATGTCGTTTTGGTCCTTAGCTTTCAGAGATATTTAGGGATTTTTCTTTTTGATCGCTATTGGCTGTAAAGATAAATCCAAGTTAAAATTTTAGCCTTTGTGAGGTGAGTAGAATAGAAACTGATGTGTGAGTTAGATTCATCCACGGGTTTCCTAGTAATTAACAATAGGGAATATGCATGATTTTTTATTATTTAATAAAATAAATCTTACGTTATTGAAAAACGATGTTGTCCAATCAGTTTTTTTGATAAAATTGAAAACAATGTTACAAGCCTTTAAAGTAAAATACAAGCCTTTAAAGTTAAATATATGTATCATATAATAAAAATCTTAAATATGTGTATTGTATAAAAGTATTAAATATATTTCCGTTGTCTGGTACCTGTAACACAAGTCCCTCAGGTACTTAGCACAAGACTAGACACAGGACAGACGTGGTGTGAAGCGTCCATAGATATTATTATTTATTATTATATGATTCATAAAGATATTTTTAATCATATAATTTAAGGTTATGAAAAATTTAATTACGTTCATGGTTTATTTCACAAAAACTAATAGGGAGAGCTTCTTGAATCGCCGATCGAAAATATTATATTATGGTATTGATAGAAGTGTTATGACAACATGAAGCTGGGTCAATTCACACCGCAACATGACATAACGATACGCGTAGGTATATTTCTGAAATATGTGGATTTAACAGATTTTCAAACCACCTGCAAGACGTCTCACTTTTTTGATTTATGACACGTTAATTTAATGCATTTTCGTGAATGCTTTAGAAAAGTGATGAAAATGTTGGCTAGGGGCTCAGATAATATTTTGAGCGCGTTATAAAGTATATTAGTAATTTATCCTTTCAGACCGACTCGAGAGGGAGGAAACAAATTCGTAGACACGATAAGCCGGCTAACTGTTAAGTAAATCCATTAGGGATAGCTTAGGCTTATTAAATTGTATAATATTTGATGGCTTCATTCCTCTCCTCGTTTTTTGTCGGAAATTTCCCTCTCCAGGTATTATAAGATAGACCGCAATCTTAGTGAGAAAATGAGCACTTTTCTTTTTACCCTCAACCTTTTCAAAGTGTTAAGTTAGCTGGGATATTTTTATTGTGAGTTAAGGGGAGGGTATTTGAAGGAGTGCGGGATTCCTCGGTCTAAAAGCGGCGCATACCGCGACGGAACTAGCTCCTGTTAACTGTCTAGGTAACGCTGCCAGCAGTATTGACATTTTTCCATTTGAATTAAAAATTCATGTCGAGATCGATAAATACATTATATACAGGGTATCATTTTTGTGTATGGTTTTAAAATGTAATGTGTAATTTGTTACAATGTTTATAACGGAGATACTGTACCTATCTATAAAACTTCTATGCCTTTACCCGTGGCACTACCCGATTGTAAGTAAATAAAATGTCACGGAAGCATTTAATCTGTATAATAAGTAAACTATAATCGTAGCTAGCTCCATACCATGTTTGTTTACTAAAAGTAAAAAATCCAATCAGTATAATATTGACATGATTACGAGATTTTACTGCATAAATCTGCAGGTATCTGTTTTTTTAAAGACTAAATAAAATATAATTATCAGTAAAATAAAGTACACCTGGGTTGCCGATGAAATTTAGCTGCAATTATATTAATTTAATTATTCTATAGTCTTAATACGACGAGACGAAAAAAAACCTTCTTGAAATTTGTAATTTTTGATATTCAGCTTGTTGATATTCATAAAACAGATTTAGTAAAGACTCATTTTTAGGGTTCCGTACCCAAATTGTAAAAACGGGTCCTAAGCGGGGCATTTACTAAGACTTCTATGTCTGTCTCCAGGCTGTATCTCTAGCTAAAGAGTCGAAATTTTCACAGAATATGTATTTCTGTTGCAACTAAAACAACAAATACTAAAAACTAAAAAAAAATATTTATGGGCTCCTAGTATGTTTGTCTAATATTTTTCTATTTACTTCCTTGACACTAGATTGATAAATTCGACATGTTAGGCATCGCCAGTTCGGCGCAGCGGTCCAGCTTCTTAGGCGCCGGACGAAGTTCGAAGGAGCGTGGGTTCATACCTAAGTAGGTAGTTTCTTTCATAACTTTTTTTTAACAATTTACGATTTTCAAGAAATTCGTCGATTTTACATACAAAAAGGGGCAAAGTTTTCAAATAAACGGGTTACATACAGACTCACCCCTTCTCGCGCTTATAATTTTAGCAATAACTTATTATTTCTACACGAAATAATTAAACTAGCTTAATGCAAAAACATAAAAAAAAAACTACTCAAATACGGACTATCCATGAGAATGTTTCATCAATTGTAATGAAACTTTTTCGCTGAATCAAAATGAATCGATCAGAGCCTTCGGAGTTCATTAATTTCTATGGGGGAGGGTGGCTGGTAGTGAGGGGGTAAGGAGGGGGGGGGGTGACAAAGCAGTAATTAATTCGCTGCAAGTAGCGGATCACGGAGTAAGAGTCTGCAATGAAATCTCTCGTTACTATCTCTTACTTGAATATTATCTAGATAGATTTATCGATTGGATTTAATATAGCATCTTAAAGCTGTCCTCTAACTCCCTTATTTATATTAAAAATATTTAAACAGTGTTTAGCTTATCAAGATCGCAGCACCTTTCTGCCATGTGACGTAGATTTATTACAATTATTGAATACTACTTTTATTTCGATTAAATGGGAGATTTCTTTTCCGTGAGATCGGATAAAATATTTCCACAAAGTCGCGGAATACTTGAGACAAGCACCCAAAATTTCGTCAAACTCTGTCCAGCCGTTATAGACGACGGATCGTTTTAATTTATTATTTTAGAAGTTTACCCTAAAAATATTAAACTAAGTACGAACAGAAACTACAGTACACATTTTAACGTAAGCTCTGTGGGACTATTTTGTCGTAGTTTCAGTACATCCGCCATTCTGTTGAAATTCTACGTAGTTGTGTGCGAGTTGTTTTTGTGCCTTTGAGTACAGTTGACGGTTGCCACCCCTATTATATTCGTCGCTTTGAAATGTACTATCTCTTAACTTTCTTAATTGCATTTACGACGTATTATTTGCGGTCATGTATTTCTTCAAGCTTAGAACTTTCGCCTGTTCTGTGTGGCATTAAATTCTATTATATGACGATGTTTTACATATTAATGAGTTCATATAATTCTTTTGTGCGTGTGTTTGTCACTGAACTCCTCCTAAACGACTGCAACAAATTTGATGTGATTGTTTGTATGTATTTTATAGGATTTGGTTAATGATTTAGATTCGCAAACCAAGACGGGTCTGTTAGTAATTATATATGAAAATAAAAGTTTGAGGTATTTTTAAGCCATTTGTCCTAAAACGCAACTATAATCAGGATTTCTTACACCTTTTGTCCACCACCACCGTCAACCAAAGAACGTGTTTATTCCGGCCTGATAAAATGCCACTATACATAGGCGACAGACTTCATTTTCCTCTTTGCCGTTAATGACGGCGAAGACATGGACGATAAAGTAATGTCGCTAGAAAATGAAACTTACAGCCACCCAGGCCACTCCGCCACGCCGCTGATGATAAGCGCGTCAAATTTATCGATATCATTATGAAGGGCACGAAAACGCAGAAAACATATTTGATGTATTAGAGCTCCCTATAAATATTAAATTCATTTTATTATTAGTATTTGTTATTATCGTAGTAACTGAATGCATATTTTGTGAAATTTTCTGCTCTCTAGCTATTACCGTTATTGAGATACAGCCTGGAGACAGACAGACGGACAGACAGACGGGCGGACGGACAGACATTGAAGTCTTAATAATAGGGGCCCGTTTTGACCCTTTGAATACGGCACCCATACACATACACACATACACACATACACACATACACACATACACACATACACACATACACATGCCCTTGTTTCCTTAAGACATGAAAGCCTAAAATCACAGTTCTCATAAGGTGACAAAAGTTCTTGTATTATACAGTAAATGTCCAATATTTTGTGTTTACTGACGTAACTATATTAAATAAATTTAAAGACGCGTCGCAGCGCAAAGCGTCGTCATAAGAAAAGTCTGCTTTCGTTACACCAGAATCCTCAAATCACAGTTCTCATAAGGAAGCAAAGTTCTTGAATGATGCTATAAAAGTCTAATATTTTGTATTTATGCGCAACTATATTCAATAAGTCAGAGCTTCTTGCTACGTCGCGTGATATTCTGTGCGCGTTTTTGCGCTATTTGCATTCACGCGTAGTGAAAGTGTTTTTCATTGTCGCGCCCCCGTCGAGTTTGACGCGCGGCACTTTTTGTTGCGGCGGAAACTCACTGAACCCCGAATTTACTTTTTAGTTTCGTTTTTATACGCATGTAAGCATCAACTTGATGGACTTGGCATTGTACTTTTAAATTCGTCGTCCTTTTTGTTTACGACGGGGGATTATACCTGAAAAGGACTGACACTAGTTTTTAAGCTGTTACATTTTAACTCGTACTTGACATAATATAAAAAAGAGGGTTTTACGAGGTTTTAGGTTAAGAGGTTCTTAGCTTCTTTTGTTTATTTGTAAAATCATACTAAGTGGTTTTAAGTTGAGATGTGACCGCATAGGATTATGATGTGATAGGTGGGCTTTTATTTATTGTAGTTTTAACATTTCATATTTTGTTTAAAACTGAAAACTTTTGTTAGCTTTCAAATCGTAATAGTAGCGTGCACTCAATAAAAGAGTATACAAATGTTTTCGGATTCGTACCAAAAAGAATAGTAAAATAAATTGCAATCTGGATTCAAGAGGTCTTTGCACAAGATTGAAAGTTACTTTGTCTGTCGAGTCGAATATTCAGTTGGGGAGTACGGGTAGGATAGGGAGAAGCCATACTGCTTGCGTTGCGGTGACCGCACCGCACCTTTACCGCTGAGGCGTTAGACTGATTTTAGTCAAAAGCTGATCGCACGCATACATCTGTACTGATGGCCCGAGATGTAAGAAATTCTAGGAAGCGTTTTTTTATAAACGTGCTCAAATACTAACATTTCGTTATCGGTGATAAGTCAGAGAGGTCAGGGTTCAGCGTGAGACTAATTACTCTTACTAAATTAACTGATATTTTAAAAGATCTTGTGAAAAAGATATTGTCAAGTGACATTCGCTAAAAAGTTTATCGTCCTCAAAAAATATTAATCGGTTTTATTCCACATGGATTCTTGCGCTCACGTGCGCAAAGATTTGACGGAACGATGCTAGATGGTAGACGAAATATATGTAAATATGCGCCATGACTGTCCGTTGTCCACGTTGCCAGGACGTAACGCACCGCGAGCAGTGTGCATAAGGCCGGGCGACGGCGCTCGGCGGTGGAATACATTGTCTTTGACATTTTTGCGGAATCTATAAAATCGGACACTTTAGAATTCGGAGCACGCGGCGGCGCTAATGAAAGGGCCGCTCAAGTAACCAGCGAAGAATTAACAACTCCCAAAACACGATTCGCTAAACGAAGTTCATTTTGACGTCGGCAAAGTGGAAAACTTCGTCCTTTTTTGTGTGAGAGTAAAGTTTTTAAGATATACACCGCTCGGAACGGCACCGTTGATAGTATTTGAATACAAAGTTGAGGTTCCTTCATTTAACTTCGTCATACGGAACCGTAGCTCGAGGATCTAATTTGATATTTTAATTTCATTTGCCGAGTTATCAAATAAATTGTACCAGCTAGTCGACGGGGCGAGAGAACAGCGAAAGGCTGCGTTATCTTCGTAGTAATTAAAAAAATAAAAGTTGGCGGTTTTTTAAGCGCACCGCCGACCTGATTACTAATTTCACGACAAAGAACCTTATTCTTTTCCTTATTGCCCACGAAAAATGTTCTCCTTCCTTTTCATAATGAAGGAATACCTGAAATTCTTTGCAGCACTTAGGGCTATAAATACACATTAATTAAGAAACTGACACGATGGAAGCTTCCTGATCTTTTACGTATTTAAAAAATTCTTTACGAAAATAAGAACAGACAGGGATGTCTTCTATTATATGACGCTATATAAATATTTCCAGAGAAAAGCAGAAAAACAGAGAAACGGACGAAGTCGCGGGAAAATACTAATTATTTACTAAAAGTATGTGTAATCCTATACCTATTACAATGTTCCTTTACCCATAATAAACACCCGATTTATGCTTCTCCAGAAACTATTCCTCTGACATTTATGGTGCTTTTTTTTAAATCTGTTTGTATGTAAAAAAATGTGATTCTTCGTTAATTTCAATTCTATTTGAACTTTAAAGTGCATTTTCACGTGACTGTATGCAGCTAAATGATGTTAAAATGCGACGAAAACAATGAGCTCGTCGAAATAGCCGCATTCAGAGCGACGAAGACGAAATATGAATAATAACGTCAATTTGATTCAGAGTAAATTTTGTGAGGCAAACATTGTAAACATGTTTGTCTTGTCTACTGGCAGTTCAGACTTTTATTACCCCCGACATGGCCTTTATATCATCGAAATAAGAATCAATTTATAAAATCTGAGGATAAATAATTTCGAATATAGTCTGAACTCTGAAAGCATGCGACTGAAATTGCGATTCGACGTTCAATGCTTGACAAACATCGGTAATGATAGCATTAAGTTCTATTGAAATGTTATTTGATGAAAATATTTTTAAATTACATTTCAAATTACGTAGACGTACAATTAATTATGCAGATATTTCGTCAATACTATTCTTGTAAGTATTCTTTCAATACAAATAGAATATAATTTTGATTTCACAATAATATCTATGGACCCTAAACACCACGTCAGTCTGGCTCAGTGCTTACTAAGTACCTGAAGGACTTGTACCAGATGGAAATATATTTTATACTTTTTATACTATACACATGTTAAGGAATTTAATTATATGATACACGTATATTTAACATCCAAGACCCAGAAACATTGAAAAACTTTTTTCTCCATCGGCTAGAATCGAACCCGCGCGTGACCTCTGGCTTAAGCTACCAAAGGGCTTACCAATTGAGCCACAAATGTCGTTTTTTGATTTGTAATTGCCATAATACAAGTTTAACTTATACGGGATTAGATGACAAGATGTGTTGTGCAACATGATTCAAATAATTAACTATATTACCTATATTATTACATTGTGTGATTAAAAAGAATTATATTTTATATGTTGTAGAAAGAAAAATGTTTTTAAGCAATTTTCGAGCATCAGAGCAGCATGCTTGTCTTATAAAAATCCTCTAAAAATTTCAAAATATATTTTGTTAAATGTGTGCGACGTGTGTGCAGCGATGCCTAGATATAAGGTAAAAAGGCTACGCACACATGTAGATTTAAGTTTAGTAAATTAAGATTTTTAGCAATACTCCGAAAAATTTATCTCAACCTGTAAGTAAAAATGCGGGTTGAGAACTTCGACGCGCGTTACGCCCCAACACCGGAGCATCCTCAGGATGTGGACTCTACGAACAACGTCCGTTAAGTAAGTCTTAATATTGCTAAAAATCTTAATTTACTTAACTTCAAGCTATGGATTTCCGCAAAGTAACGCCTGATTCTATTAATTACACATATAGATATTGATCCCAGTCACACCCAAAAAACCATCTTATTAATAATGGACTATAAAGTCTTGTTTACACGTATTGAGTAGATAAGTATATATCTAAATTTTGTGTTCTATGAAGTTACATGACTTAAAATTTAGTTAACTACTTATCTACTTAATACGTGTAAACCAGACATAAAGGATGGTAGGTAAGTTTGTAAGTTTATTACTTTACTTCTAAACGGCTTTTTAATTATATTATTATAAACTGCCGTTGCCAATGGACAATCGCAACAACCGGAGGGTCGTAAGTGCGTTGTCGACCTTTATGACGGAATTGGGAATGGGAATAGAGATAGGTGATCAGGGAAGTTAGACCACCGGTAAACCTGCTCACCAAACAAAACACAGCACAACGCCGTCAGTTTTCTGTGAGGCTGTGGTATCACTCCAGTCGAGCCGGAGCCCATTCGAAAAGTGTCGAAAAATGGCTCTCCCACGGAAATGAGTATTATGTACTTGCGACCGGAAAATGTCTCATTGGTGCACGCCTCCACCCAGGATTGAACCTGCACCCTCTCGAGTGCGAATCAAAGGAATCCTCTAGGATACGGACGCAAAAGGCTAAAGCTTAATAAAATGTGGTATGAATAATGGATATCCTTGGTCCAACTCAGGGACTAATGTTGTGGAAAATATCACTATTTGTTTGTGTTATTAACCGTGGAGTACAGCTGGTATAAAATGTTTAAACTTTCGCATTGCATCATAATTAAAACCAATATGATATCGGGACCTCAATCGACTTCTTTTAGTAGTAATGCCACTAAATACCAACCTCGACATTTTGACTGTGTTGCAACGACCGTGGTCAAGAAAAAATATGTAGTATCATCACTACAAAAATAAGTCACGTGAAACTTCGATTGGTATGCTCATAAAATACATTATCGTTCACAAAATTTCACAATGCGACAAAATCTCACGCTAAGTATGCCAATATGTAACAGTATCTGTGATTGGCAATATGTAATGCGGGCGAGGTAGAGGGGTAGGGGGAGGAGAGGAGGGGGTTGGAGTGACAATATGTAGGGGGAGCGCGGGTGAGTGTTTGCTCGCCACGTCCGAGAGGATAATGGCAGCTCGAGTGACGCCCGCTAAATGAATTCCCTGATCCGACTCAAGTTATTCCGGTGTCGCGTCTGGGGTGATACTGACTCGGGGAAATCATGACTCGGATTGACTGGAGGTAGTCATGACTCAGCCCCTTTTCACATGTACAGCGTGTAGCAGATGCATAAGATCGTGTGTCCACCACCGCCGTCAACCGAGAGCGAGATTATTTCAGCCCTTTTAAATTCCACCGTTTGACATAGACTACAGCTTTCATTTTCCAATTACCAATGTCAGTAAAAAATGAAGCGTATATAATGCCACTTTATATAGCCTAGGTGGCTATATAAATGCCACTTTATATAGCCACCTAGGCTATATAAAGTGGCATTTTAATAGTCCAAAATCCTTGAAGGTGACGGCCGACAGTAGACAAACGAACTAAGTCATAACATGAACCTGCATGCCAAATTTCAGTTCAATCCGTCCAGTGGTTTGATCACTATTTCAGTCACTCAGACAGTCGGTTTAAGTATTATTATATTATACTAATGTTTGCAATATGTCGCCAAGATAAGGTATTATCTAACTCTATACTACACGGATGAGAACAAGTACGTCACATCTAAGTCAAAGCAATCGTCAATTATATTGTTAAAACGGCCATTCAGAAAATAATATATCATAGCAACTTCATTACAATTTTGCCAGCATGCTTCAACAAAAAAATTCTCATCTGGAACTCGGCCTAATAGGAACGAGTACGTTTTATGTAGTATCAGCAGATAAGTTGGCACCAAGCCACATTACAGATTGATTTCCTAAGCGTTTAGTAGCGAAAAGACTCGCGGATCATCCCATTCTCATTTATGAATATTAAAATTTCCTTGAAAGTCATTTTAATAATGGCGGTTCTGCGTTACATGGAATCTTTCTCGTCCGACAGTCTCTTTTTTAAGCCTCGTATTGAAATATAAGATGTTATAAATGATTATCGGACAGTCAGAAAAATTGGTATAATCGAGTAAAATACATCCATACTAATATTATGAATGTAAAGGGTGTAAATATTTGTTTATCTTTCCTTCGCCCCATAACGAATCAACCAATTGTCATCGACCTAGAACGAATTTCTGTCTATTGGCATTACCCCGATATCCTTTGTCTGACAAGATTTTTACAATTTATTCACCAATATTTTTTTATCATTTTATTATTTATATTTAAGTTACTAACTTTTCTGCCTCTTATAACTGATTTTACATTTTTTTTTTTTTGCCGACCTCTGAGGATCACGGCTCTTCGTAGCCAGTTGCCCGCAAATGTTCAATGGCTAGGTAGTTTCTATTCTTAATGGCCATTTTAGTATTATATTCTTAAATGTGCTCGGTTGTCGCCTCCAGAGATCTTTTTATAAACATGCCAGTGGTTAGGACTTAGGATTATCGTAAAAGCAGCATTATATCCCAATGAAAAACAGTGTGTCCGTGGGATACAGTGAAAAATGAGAACAAATGCAAGTGCTTTAAAAAACTTCTAACGAAGTTCTTATTACTTATTTCAGATTTTACTATAATTTTACGACTGATATAAGCGTCACATATACCAAGTTAATAGTTTTAATTTACAGAGTCATGAAATAGAAGATTTTTCTTTTACCATTTATATTCTTATGGGGTGGATCGTAAAACGAATATGAAAAAAATATTTTATTGCACTCCAGTAATAGAATGCCGCTTCGTATATCGACATAAAATCATTGCGGTATTACGAGTAGACCGTATCACGTACAAACAAACAAACCAATTTCATATATCGATATATTAACTGCGCACCTGAGAACTTGAGTTTGCTTGTATATTGCAGTTTCGGTCATGCACGAGTTTGCGGCGAACGACTATATAATACACCGTATGTTACTATTATAACAATAATAAGGAAATATTTGTATTTTTGTATGTTTCTTACGAATGAATTCAATCAAGTATTCAATTCAAGTAATGACCAGTTTTTAAAAACTTTGTGACTTTTACCCACGGCTTTGCCCTTATGGAAATAATTTATATCCCACTGGAGCATTTAAACGGAACAAAAACTATTTTCTATATTATATCTTTGTAGCCACTATACATCCTGTGGTCATGTAGCAAATAGCAATCTAACGGTAAAAGGATCGGATCAGTACTTTTTAACCGACTTTCAAAAACGAGGAGGTTATTATGTTCGGCTGTGGATATTTTTTATTTTTTTTTTTTTTTTTATGTATGTTCAACCATAGCTCCGCCGTTTGTGAACCGATTTTCAAAATTTTTG
>JAOTAV010089726.1:0-11602 GCA_026546445.1 Cyclargus thomasi | reverse complement strand
TAATAGCTATTAAACAAATGAAGATTTATTCAAATCCGTCAAGTAGTTCCTGAGATTAGCGCGTACAAACAGATAAATAGGTAGACAAACAGACAGACATTTTTTTTTAATCGATTTGCGTTCTATTACTGTTTTCTAGCACTCCCACATTGATTATTTTGTAAAAATATAAAATGTACAGACACTCCAATTTCATACTGTTTTATCACATGTGCAGATATTTAAAAAATATTATAGTAATGAACGTTACGTTTGTATGTTACAGTATTTATTTTCATTCTATGTATACTATATGTTCATAAGTTGTGCTTTAGAGTTTATATTTATTTATAAGAGGTTTCAAAGTTTGTATTTCGAGGTTCTTAAGAAATTAGAAATTTATCTTTTATCGCCAACAAACTGTTGAGCAGTTTGGCGTCGTTTTATGTTTAAAACAAAAATGTAATTTTTCATAAATAAAAAATAGGCTGACGGCAAACCTGCTTCATTGGTCTGGCGCTGTTTGTTTAATATCTGTCAGCTACGCGACCAAAATATGATGTAGAAATGAATCAATTCCAGGAAGCTTTACAATTTATATTACCTACAAATGTAAAATCATCTATTTTTATGAGGATATTGTGTACCAAACGGTTTTTATGCAACGGACCATAACTAAATTTAAAAAACAAAAACATAGAAGCCTAGTTCTGAGCCATTTCCACAAATAATTTAAATCGATTATTAAAATTAACTATTAATAGAATATTTTTAGTTCATAAACCTTATAAACAATAGTTTACTTATATTTTATAAAGGAAACGTTTGAATAATATCTTGGGGGTCAACTTATTGTTTGCTTTTGTGCAAAGGTCAAATTAATATTCTGTTGTAGCATAATGTCGGCACCGGTCACCGGTGTATATTTTTTACTCGGTGACGCGTGTTAGAAGCAAAATGCCACACAATTCGTACAAAGTAATAAGTTATACAGAGGAATTTATCTAGAACTGGTATAATATAAAAATAAGTTAGGTTTTCCTCACGTGACGAAATTCCTTCAGGACGCACGAACCGCTTTCGACAGTTTTGCATTCGTTAGAAAGGTCTCGGGCTCCGTAAGAAAAGTTAAAGAGAAAAGATACCAAGCGGACGTTGTAGTAAATAATAGCAACAGCAACAGGCAGGCGTTTGAAATTTTCACAAAATACTAAGTTTTATATAAATAAAACTTAGTATTTTGTGAAAATTTCAAGTATAAACTTTACTAATCAGCAAAAAAATTTTAACAAAATTACAAACACAATTTTTAGCTATATTTGCTCTAATATGGTATTTAGCCCTTGGCCGGTTTTTTGTAGTCGTTTTAACATACACTGCAGAAAACCGTGTCATAATCGTTCCAGACAAACGTGAGATAATCGTCGACAAACACACATACAGATATGACGTTATTTACATTATATACGAATCACTTTCAAAAACTAATTACGTTATTGAAACCACAATTCACTGTTGCGATCGATCATATCGTACATACGTTTCATTCATAAAGGTCGGCAACACTCCTCTAGAAGTTAAAATAAATTAAATTCACTTGACAACGAATATAAATAAATCGTTCTGTGATAATATTTGGAAAGGAATGATAAATTAACATAATATTTGTCAAAACACGTATATAGTCTAAGAGTTAATATAATGGTTAAAAACTTTCGAGGGTTAAACATTTTTGAAAAACTTTGTGAGGAATGCAATGTTACAAGTTTGACGCTATGTCTGTCACTGGAATCATAGCTTCCTAAACAGTAAATTTGTTTGTGTATAAAAACTATTGCTTAAAGAAATCCGATTCTGTAGATTCCCCTGGAAAGAATGTAGAAAATATGTTTTTGAGCCGGGGGATTACATGGCATATTGTCTTGAGCGTTGTATCAGCTGTCACTCTAAAGAGGTCCATTAGTCAATAATGCTAAGAGCAATTCATTTGATATTTTAAAAACATTAATTTCACAATCTTTTCAAATTGATTTAAGGTTACTATGTTATCAAAACTAATAATTTTATTTACAATGTGCAAAAATGTAAAAAGATGAATTGCAGATCTTTTCCAATATTTATATTCTGACGCTTTTTGATCCTGCGAACTTCTAAAAATAGAAATTTCTGAATTTTTGTACCCAATATCTGACTTCTTTACGCTAATGAAGTCTTGTCTCTTATACTATTTTCATCTAGTAAACAGAACGTGAGTCATATTATGTTGCACGGTGAACCGGTCTCGACCAATATAACTTGAGCTCCCTCTTAAGCAAACATTCCATTCAGAAGTAACGTTAAGTGGAATATAATGGACCATTGTATGATGGTCTTGCGCGCCGGTAACATAGTATGTCTACATCGTAGGACATTCGCCATTTGACTTACACAGAGGTAAGTTGTGTTTATTATTTTTATGTACTTTGTTTTCATTATGTGTGTACTTAATAAACAGACACAATAAACAGATTACACAATAAACTTAATCATTAGGATAGATATGTTGTGTCTTCTAAAAGACACGTATTAAGAGTTGTCTATGGTAGTAGCTATATCGTTAAATTCTTATCCAAAAATATAAAGTTATTAAAATATAAAAAATAAAAGATATTTCTTAAATTAAATCAACATTTAACTTATTGTTATTGGATCTCAAATTCAGTGTGTTTTAACTTTTACAATATTTTATTCATACAATAATTTAGTCCTTCCAATATAAGTTTTTTTTTTCAACCACTAACAGGTTCAACTAACGAGTTTTTAATAAATAAGCTACGATTAAAAAAAAAGGAAACATAACTCTCAACTTCAAATTTGGTTCCTCTGTGAATGATACTGCTAAAGGCCACCTAAATATTGAAAAGGTATTGAAAAAGTTTACCTACGCATACAATATCGATAAGATGTTTCGCCGAAGACGTTTTTGACCAAGTTACTCTTCCCTAGTTTTCATTATTTTCATTATTCGTAGAAGCACTTAATTTTTTAAAATAAATTTGTAAAATGAATTACTATAACATTGTAACTTTTACAACAATTTGCAATTAATCAAAAATGAAAAATATTGCACCATGAATAACAAAATTGCATCACGATAAAGGACCTTAATCCTTGGACGCTTTTCAAAATAGACCAACGTAAAAGGCAGCCTTTTCTACACAAAAATGATCTAAAGATAGCAGTAACAGTCCAAAAAAGTACCTAATAGAACAATATTTTCTACGGGGAATAACCAAAAGCAATTTGAATAATAAATTATTTAATCTTTTTTTTCTTTTAAAGATACAGGTTTCTTTATCAAAAAGTGCACTTAATAAAATGACATTGAAGTATCTTTGTAACTGGTTAAGGATGTGTGCGATGCGATTTGACATTGAATTGAATAATCTGTGTGTCTGGCGAGTGGTGGGTCAGAAGTTCAGAATTGGATGCCCTTTCCTTGATAATTAATTGGTCTATGATAATACTTAGGATATAAGATAATGGCAGTTTCTTTCTATGTGAAATTTCTATAAGAAAGGAATTTTCTTTTTCCGATCGCCATTTTAGGGACGCTAGAAAACTGTTAGTTTATCCCGAAAAACTCAAAATTTTAATACTTTCGTATGTCTTCTAACGCCATGCTAGTAGACTTGCAGGAGTGACTCGACGTTTTGTGTATCAATTATTGCAAATTGTTGTGAGAAGAGCATTATTTCCCAATGAAATTGCAAATACGGTATAAAATTGAGACGTTGAAATTGATATTACTAGGCTATTTAAAAAATATATATCTAAAATACGTTATAAACGACAACGGCCGTTTTCCACCTCTCGTAAAAACATCATAGCAAGATATTACTGTGTTAGTGAAATTAGAAACTAACCATAGAAACACCTTAAAATATTATAGAGACGCAAAATATATAAACAAATAACAACGATATTTAGCGTAGAGGCAACTTTTATTTATTCTTTGGTAAAGGGTTTAAAACATTAACCCCCTCATTTATAAAAATATTTAAACAGTGATTAACTAATCAAGTTTGGGTGTACTTTTCTGGAATATTGAAAACGTCACACAATAGAAAGGGACAGCCAACCTTGATTAAATAAACTCTGTTTAAATATTTTTATGAATATAGTGGTTATTGTTTGTGCGTATGTTTTTAGCGTGTCTTCTCTCGCGATGATCTCTGTTTAATGGACACCTGAAAACTGTAGTCCAATTTTGGCATCACACAATATAATGTTAGGTTATGTTATTTTTGTATTTTCTTCGTTCATTTTTAATTTTGTGAAACAAAATAATGTTATGTCGAAATAGAGGCATCTTTGAGTGATATATTTTATGCAACACTTATTTTGATTGGAAGCCTTGTAAGCCTGTGTATTTAAAATATTAACATGAGTAAATGTCAGGTGCATATGTAGTGCACGGGTATCCGTTAAGGTCAGCATTTAATGACGTCCGTAATTACAAATGAACGTAGAAGGGTCCGGTCACACCGAAAAAAAAAATGAGAGTCTAAGGGCTTTTCACCGCTTACTAATAAAGTTTCTAAGTATGAAGTTGTGGATAGCCTCCACTACTTCTTTGACCGATTCTCCATACAAAATTTGTCAAAAAGTTGTAAATAGATTATCCGATACTCATCAGTAAGCAGTAAAATAGGCCCTAAGACTTTAGAATTGTATACCGTAAATAACGAAAAAGTTTGCACCCCTGCGATCTCGTTACTTTTCATTTTTAATTAAATTGATCCTAGACGAAAGAAATAATTACAATATTGTAAGTTCTGGGCAGAAGTATGGACGTAATAAAAACAATGCTATGGAAAAGTTTCTGTAAGAAGTAACAGATTTTTGAACTTGTAATAATTATCTTTTTGATATTTTTTCAGTTTAAGAAGCAATCATGGCAAAGTTTTTAATAGTGTTGGCGTTGGCAGCGGTAGCGTCCGCACACCATGAAAGGGTAAGTAATTCATATTATTTTTCTTATATTTTTTAACCGACAGGGTGTAACAAAAGTAAGTGATATATAGGGATCGTATGTGTTCCTGATATAGAGCTCCCTGTGAAAGTAAACAACGCTGAAAGAAAAATAAAAAATGTTATTTGTATGGGTAAACTCGTGTCGCTGGAGCGCTCGGCCATCACGAAAAAAGTTTTTCGCTTTAAGCACTGCTGCTACTTTTACAGTGAACTTTATATCAGGGACACATACGATCCCTAAATAAAGTTTGTTACACATTGATGTGTTCTTCTTTTTACTGATTCCACTTTTTACTAATATTATAAACGCGAATGTTTATGAGTTTGTGTGTATGTTTGTTACCTTTTCACGCTTAAACGACTGACCGATTTTGATAAAACTTGGCATGGAGCTAGCTGAAAGAGGATTAACACATAGGCTAATTTTTACGCGGATAGCACCGAAAGGCACGGCTAGTTTTTTTTTTATAATTTTAATTGACGTGTTATTTAAATGTGGTCCATTTATTATACCCGGGCCCGGGATACAAGAGGCTAGTTTTCAAGCTAGGAGCAAGCTAGTTTTCTTTTTTAAACTGTCTTGACTAGGTTGGCTTGTCAAGTTTACTTGGTTTGCTTGTTTGCATGAAGCTAGTTTTGTCTACACGAAGCCAGAAGTGCTAGCTTGCTATTCTAGCTTGAAAACTTAGCCTCGGGTATTTACAACTTTATTGTCTGTTTTGCTCATCGCGACTAAGTTATTATATATAATTGATTATTATCTTCGAGGCTAAAGCGCGCAACACTATGAGGAAAATGTGCAACTCTTGCAAAGATGTATGAGTGAATATGTTTTTATGTGATCTACTAGCTGTGCCCCGCGGTGTTACCTGCGGTAAACAGGAGAAATTAAATAATGTTTTTCCGGCAGCAAAAAGGTTTTCATTGTTTTAAGATCTGTTCTGCTATTCAAGGCGGAGACAGATTTAACGAATCAATAACTATGATAATTGGTTCAGTAGATCTCGTTGTTTGACGTGTTTGTTACAACAAACACGTCTTTGTTTTATATATATTACTATTATATTATTATTATACTAGCTTTTTCCCGCGACTTCACTCACATGAAGAAGTATTTTCATACAAACTGTCAACCCCTATTTCACACTCTGAATTTCACTCAAAATTTCATAAAACTTTTAAATTTTGAATCAGCAGCTCCGCAAATTTTAGATTTCTAACGAAAAATGATGAACTTGCGTAGGAACATTTTTAGAAACTTTAACCCCCCTTTCACCCTCTTAGAGGTAGAATTTCAAAATGTATAAACACGTATTTATTTATTTCGAATCAGTAGCTAGCTTACATACTATAAACCACAAATTTATAAACACTGCGACTAGACTGTCCCAGTAAGGAGTTGTTTGTTTGTGATATTTAGACACTCGTGATATCCGAAAAGTCGCAAGTGCGTTGTCGGCCTTTTTGAGGGAATAGGAATAGGTATCGGGGGATTAGGGAAGTTGGGCCACTGATAAACTCACTCACTGAACGAAACAAAGCACAACGCCGTTTCACGACAGTTTTCTGCGAGGCCGTGGTATCACTCTGGTCGAGCCGGCCCATTCGTGCCGAAGCATGGCTCTCCCACAGCACGGCAGTTGTGCAGTAGACTAGGAAAGGGGCTAACCGTCTCACATAATTCTCAGGAAGGGCCACTGAAAGCGATAGTCCGCATCACCAGCCCCGCCGGCAAGGACGTGGGCGGCCTCATCAAGTTTACCCAGCTGGACGAGTCCAAGGTCCACGTGGAGGGTTCCATCTCTGGTCTGCCGGCCGGCGAGTACGGTTTCCATGTGCACGAGAAGGGAGACCTGTCCGGGGGATGCGCTTCCACGGGTTCCCATTTTAACCCAGAACACGTGAGTGGTTTTCTCTTCTTGTCTATTATTTGCAAGGCTGCAGAGTAAAAAAACATTATATTGTTTTGTTATTATTATGTTTTGTTAGTAGATAAAATCTTTGATAGGGCTAGATAGTTTCAGAAGGAGATTTGGCAGTTTCCTTGGGTATACTTGCGGTCAATACTAAAAAAGGTTTATAAAGGAAAAGACTTGCTTTGATGGTCTTTTCATAATCGGCTATTACAAAATATGCCAGAGCGCGATTGTGTAAAGGGCATACATTGCCGTTCGATGTCCATGAACGTCTTTGATTAAGTATTTCAAGTGAGCTGCTTTGGTGCGTTTTATCTATATTAAGTAAACAATGGTAGTCATAAAAATTTGGGAAGATTAAAATTCTCGTCATGTATCAGTAAGCCTAGCAGCACCTGATCACCATACCAATTGTAAATACCCGCAATCCTATTATCTCTGTTCATCTGTGGTTAGCCTCAACAATTTTTATACCGAAAAAGCGTCTATTAAAGGATTGTCGTCTGTATTTATAATTTTCATAATCTAGTACAGTTATCTTCATTGTTACATCAAATCCGTACAAGTTTATTCTTATTTACATCTCACATTCCAGAAACAACACGGCCATCCCAACGACGAGAACCGTCACGTCGGTGACTTGGGCAACGTCGTCTTCGACGGCCACGGCAACGCCACTTTAGACTTCGTCGACAGCCAGATAGCACTGTATGGACCCCACTGCATCGTCGGCAGAGCTGTGGTGTTGCACGAGAAAGCGGACGACTACGGGAAATCCGACCATCCGGACTCCAAGAAGACAGGAAATGCCGGAGGGCGAGTCGCCTGCGGTGTCATCGGCATACTGTAATGAATTTTTTTATCGTAAGAGCAGTCCGTGAACAAGCAGGAAAATAATTTGAGGTTAAACAGAATAGATACAGGAGAGTGTATGAAAAATAATTGAAACTAAAAAGGTTTTTTGATTATATTTATTATCTCGGTTTTAGAATTATAAAAGGCTCTCTATTTTTTTAATACTCATTATGACACACAATTTTTGAAGCGAAAGAGATTACTTCTTTATGAACTTAGGTTAATCACTTTACTTTTAAGGACCTTTAAAAATAAAAGTGTCCCAATTAAGGATATTATAAACGAACATGCATCTGTATACGAAATAAAGTTTATTTTATAATGTTTCGATTTCTTATTCCTCATAACTTACTAATAGTTACCTCACTGGCATACTGCATATGGCAATAAGACATATTATGTCATATTAATATTAGGATGTTGTGAAGTATATGACAAAATATCAGATACGAGTTACAACAGACTAGACAAATTATTGTATAAAAACAAGCACCGTCGTGATCACACCAAACGTATTGGACTACTGGCCTGTCCACAAAATAGATGGGTCATATGACCCCGCAGGAGACACGTTTATAGGACGATAGAAGAGCATAAAACAATAAGATTTTATTCTATGATTTCACTTGTAAGTTGTCCAACTGGTGCTGGTGAGAAATCTAAAGTTCAGGTAGTCAGAAAGTACATTTTGGACATATTTTTTTGTACGGCAAGTTAACGGTACAGGCTACTGACCCATCCATTTTGTGGACGGGCCCTTTATGAGGGGATAGGGAATGGCAATAGGGATAGGGGGGATTAGGGATGTTGGGCCACCGGTAAACTCACTCACTGAACGAAACACAGCACCACGCCGGTTTACGCCAGTTTTCTGTGAGGTCGGTAACTCCGGTCAGCCGGCAATGAGCATACGTATTATGTACTTGAGATCGGAAAATGTTTCTTTGGTGCACGCCTCCGCCGGGGTTCGAACCTGCACCCTCTCGATGTGCGAACCAAAGGTACCCTAGGCTACGGACGCTCTGTAATTTCTATGAAAAAATCAAATAGATGTAGCGTTTCCCATGGTTCGTTAGATTGTAAAGGAATGACAAACAAACTTTTAAAAAATGCACAGTTTTTTTTTTCGTTCATAATAACATTCATATGGACGTTGCAAAAATATGAAAAAACTACAAATAGTAATACCACAGAATACATAATAGTAAGATAGTACATAACTAAATATAAAGGATATGTTCTTGTATTTGTTATAAATATATATGAGTTATTCAACTTAGTATTTGGCTTTAAATTTTGGCTAAAGTTTTATGAAACACTAGAACTAATCATAAGAAAACATAGTTTTATCTCCTATCACATAGTTCGTCAAAAAACTATCAAAAATAATCACTAAAATAGAGCATATGTAGGTAAGGTAACCTGACAAGCAAAATATTCAAAAACAGAAACCCCGACTGCAGGAACTTGATTAGTTTAACACTGCTTAGATATTTTATATATATATATAAAGCAGTGTTAAACTAATTTCAAGATATCAAGACGTATCTAACGCTACCCCATACGTTACAATCCATCAAGACGTTTATATTATGACCTTTCTTCTGACGCAGTCGGGTAATAAGAACCTATTATATGAACCTTATATTAAATTTGCTAAGCTTTTGATGTTATATACAATCAATGATCATGTTATATGAATCCCTTTAAAAATAAATATTATCAAGATAATTATTTACATTATTGATTATTATTAGAGGTCACCCTGTGGTCGAAACTCGACCATAAAATATATTTAAATAGATCGTGTAGAGGAGCTATCAAAATATAATCTTTTCTTAATCCAATTATAGACATTTAGCATAGAGGTTTCGTTATCAAGGCATTTTATAAAAAAAACCCCACATACGTCAACCGTAAACATTAGAATGTTCCAGTATTATTAAATTTATGTAATAAATTAGTTTATTCATCTTTGTCTCAGTATCTCAGTAGCAATTTTATTCATATTTAATATCTTGTAGTAAAACTTACTATCCGAAATTTAAAATTCCGTATTTAATTTCCTTACGCCTATTCCCTACCTTTGTCTATGGCAAAGTACACCACCGTGACAGTGCCAACATCCAAACAAAAAAAAAACATTAGAATATTTCTTTTAAGATTATCGTGTCATGTCAAAATATTGTTGTGTGTGTGTTGTAGTGTGCGTAGCGGCTTATTCATTAAAATATATAAAATTAAAGCATATTTTAGATAATCATAGACCAATAGTATAATTGCTCTATGAAATAATATTGATATTCCACGCTCCTCCTCCATATCAACGGATGGGAGAAATTTCATGTCTTTACATCTCAGCGTCTTTCATAAAAAGGGGTACAAATTTTTCCACTCGCGTATTAATATATACTTATTTAATTTTTATCCAAAATAAATTAGTTGCTAATTGCTATTATTTATTAATGGATTGCTATTATTTATTTGCAGGTCACCGGTTGATGGTTGGTTTGATAACTCAGGAGTACATCACTCCTTATCATCGTTCATAGTTATTGTATTAGCATTTATTTATTCTGTTATGTATTAAGTATGTTTGAATAATTATAGGCACCAATAGGAACATTGAATATGTATTTAATTATTGTACACCATTAGGGAAGTTGGTTCAGTGCCAGTTTGCGCATCGTTATGTCACACCCAGTCGCTAGCTGTCAGCAGATCACAGCTTTGGAACATATTCTGTAGAATATTCCAACCAAATGTCGGAGGTCCGTCAACTGGCCCTGTATCCATATTTTCCTTCGATGGTACCTACTCTTGATTTATTTAAGGTAGATAAGAGTTTTGTACTTAACTTGTTAATGAAATATATTTATTGTTTTCAGTATTTCTATTAAAATAGAAATTATTATAATAAATTAAATATAAACGGTATTAGTATTTTATTTGTTGCCTTTGAGTATAAATGAACAATATTTACTTTATTGCAAGATTTAGCTGATTTAAATTATAGATTATATTTAATTCCGATTAAAAGCCCTCGTTGAATAAATAATTTCAACACGAGAAAAGCCGTGTATTGAGCTAGTAAGTAATAATAATCATTGATAGTATATTAAGTTCTTGTTGATCATAAATCGTGATTCATCAAACAAGAAACGTTCGTCTCGAACAAGTGAATCCCCGAGACCGGCGCGGGCGCAGCATCTTTGCGTGACGTCACAGATAAGAGGTACTGAACCGTTGTACAGCTGACTAAATAGAGAGCTAAGTATTGGGACTGGGAAGGCCGGAACTCCCCTGTGATCCGTATAAATACTGACACAAAATGAAGTCGGTTATCAGTTCTTTGGAGCCTTCAGTTGAAAGATAAAGCATTGTTTGATTAAAACGCTTACATCTATTAATTGGTAAGTTGCTTGTATTGTTACAATTTGTTATAATATTTTAACAGTTTGATTTCTTTTAACAAAATTAAAAATATATATATTTTTGGTGAAATACATATTGTTTTTGTTTTAGTGAAAATGATGTTCATCATTTTCTCGGCTATTATTTTGGCTGCTGCGGCCCAAGAAATGTATGTGGAGTCATATGAAGGGTAAGTCATTTTATTTATACATACATTAGCCACGTTACCCTACTACGGAATAATATGGATGAGCCTACAGCTTAGCTTGCCATTTATCTTCTTTATTGTTTTTACCCGACTGCGCCAGAAGGAGGGTTATGGTTTTCGAGAGTATGTATGCATGTATGTATGTATGTATCTATGTATGTATGTATGAATGTATGTATGTAAGTATAAATGTATCGCATACTCTGCATCCTAC
>JAOTAV010089715.1:0-11605 GCA_026546445.1 Cyclargus thomasi | reverse complement strand
AGTCGTAAGAAACCTATCGCAACTTAAGCGTAGCTCAATTTAGAATAGCTTCGAAACGTATGCCATATTGTGAAAGCGGATTTACATTTTTATGAGTATAGGTCATTTCATTCTGACAACCTCTGTGGCTTAGTTGGTAAGCACATTGGTAGTTTAGCCAGAGATCGCGGGTGCAAATCCCGCCGATAGAGCAAAAATTTTTTAATGTTCCTGGCTTTTGGAAGTGTATTAAATATTTGTATCATATAATAAAAATATTAAATATGTGTATAGTATTAAAGTATTTAGTATAATTTACGTTGTCTGGTACCCGTAGTCCCTCGGGTACTTAGCACAGGGCAAGACGGACGTTGTGTAAAGTGGTCATAGTTATTATAATTCTTATTTATGCCATCATGCAGGAGAAAATTTATAAGGACCTACGTCATTTGGTCGGAATATGTCAATTGTATGTAAGCCGTAACCTATCTACTGGGCTCGACATAACCCGACCAACCTATAGATTAGCTCTGTTTCAACTTCCGTGATTGTATATTGGGGGAAATTGACGAACCTTCTATATTTTGTCGGATTATGTGATCTATCGGCTGAATTTGACACAACCCATCCGAATTACTTAGATCCACAATCTGTATCTCTTTCAACTTCTCTGACTGTACGAAATTTATAGACTTCCTTGGGAGATACAATGCTGCCACCAATAGGCCATAGCTTTAAAGGGCTTTAGGACCGGAAAAATGATTTGACACTAAAATAATGTGGATTTAATGCATATCTAAATAGTTAAGCTACATAATGGAATCACTAAATGACAAGATTTATCAAAATTTTATGGGAAAAATTGAGTATATAATCGAAGGTTGGAAAATACTAGTTATTCGCTTCTTCCACTTATGTCATTAATTATCTTACACCTTGCACCTTGCGCCGAACTTAATAAAAGGTTTTAGGGAAAATCAACTTCGGCTTGGAATGTAATAGGAAGTTTTAATCATCCCAACTCAAATTAAATGGAAAAATTTAAAAATTCACTCCGAAATGTAACAGGAAACTACATTTTGCCGTTTTCTATATTGATAATGTCATATTGCAATAAAGCAGTACATTAATACCTCTGTTATAAATTATAATCTATTATATAAAAATAAGTCGGTTAATTACTTACTAACGCTATAGTTCCAGAACGCACGAACCGATTTCCATGGTTTTGTATTCGTTGAAAAGGTCTCGGGCTTCTTGAGGTTTATAGGAAAATTACAAGAGAAAAATTACCACGCGGGCGGAGTCGCGGGCAACGGCTAGTAGATTACAACAGATAGTTGTAAGTTTGTAATTGAACTTCCACGAATATTTCAATACTAAAATTAGCCGCTCTCTAATTTAAGCGAGACTAATAAAATGAAAAAAAAAATTAAAAGCCTTGATCATTAACCTCATTTGTTCGATTTCGGTCGAGTCGGTTTAATTTTTACAATGAGATAGAGTCACTCTTTATAAAATAATACGCTACTAGCCTGAATTCGATTTCTGGGCCAAGTGTATGCTTTTCGGTGGTGTGTTGACTTATATCATAAAAATATGAAATCTGCTATCAGCCCCGATCAATATTTGGCACTCGGCCAGAGTATTTGGGACGACAATATTGACTTTTATAAGAGGAATTTCTCTCTAATTGCCATTGTAAACAGATACTGGCAGATTGTCTGGTGAATGTCTACCTGCTATCCAATTTTCGGTAACGTTCTCGAACATTTCCCGCAGTGCCATACCGGTGGATATTATCCATATATTGTGACCGCTTTAGTCTTGTATTCAACTTTGAAAATTTGAACATTCGTTTGAGATAGCGTATATAAATAGTTCTCAAAATTAATTGAAGAATTTTTTTTTTTAATTAAGTGAAGGAGCAAACGGCCTAATCATTTTTCTTTCACTCAATGAAAAAATTTAGAAAAAACAGTGGGATTTCAGAAGGTGTGAAAAATGTACCAGAAAATTGTTTTGCGCGCTTTATCCGGCCAAAATAATTTCGTTTTCGGTTAAAGGGGTGGACAAACGGCGTTACTCAGCTGTTAACATTATTTTTTCCTATTTAAAAACCAATAGCGTTTGCATGCGACTTCGCTCGAGTTAATTTTGAAAGAGCGTAAAAAAATTTTCTGGTTGATTTTTATACCTTATAGAAGCCTACTTTTTTTCTAAAACAAAATAACTGTGTGACTCGTATATAGCCTTCTCTATATATCGATATAGCCTTCAATCGGCAGAGTAGTTTTTGAGGGTATTCATTGCAACCAAATTCGTCCTTATAACATTAGTGTAACTTTACTGTTACTGTTGTTTAAGAAACAAACAATAAAGTAACAAGAAGAGAAGTAGAGTTGCAAATAACAGGTGCAAATAACGAATTAGACGGGGCTGCGGCGGCACGATAATTTTTTGAATTATTCAAGAAGTTATCCGCCCAGTCGCCTTCGAACATTTCAGGTGCCTTACACAAACTTCAGTAATTCAATTAGAGCCCGATCAGTTTGAAATGGTTTTAAATATAGTATTCATAAAAAAAATCTTGAAATTTTATATGGACGCTGTTAAGCATTTGTATGTTATACAACAAAAAAAAAACAGATTTTAAACTATTAATGCAGTATTATACCTTTAGATACCTCCTTTCAGGCTTCCATGTGTTTTCTGGAATTTCATCTGAGCATTCTATCTTTCTGCGTAAAAGGAATCTTTTTTATTCGTGTTTGACCACTAGCCCGTTTGTCCATGCTGATTTGCTCTACGCCACTACACAGCAGTGACGACATGGGCACTAAACCAATTTGGATTGAAAGTGAAACCTATATCATAAAGCAGCATTTTATCGGTCTAAAATAATCTCGTCGGCGTGTAGTGGACAAACAGCCTCAGCCGCTAGGAGCTTTTGATAAAGTTTGATAAAGTATTATATAAAGTATCATAAGGAAAGTAGCGGGCAAAATTTAGCAATTATATTTGTAGTCAGTAACTGCCTCGTTTGATACTCCAGTTTGATAACGACACAATTATTTTACTATGATATTTTCGACGGAGTTATAGCTATCATTGCCTTCCCAAGCAATGAGTTGGCAAAGCTCCACAGCAATAGATCTTTTTTATTTAGCGGTCCTCATAATATTCTTTCAGTACTCTTGTGCGATCCGTATTCAATATTATAAACTAGATTAAGCCCGCAACTTTGTTGCGCCTAAATCGTCGTATCCTACGAATAAGGGCACCCTGAACA
The DNA here is from genome assembly GCA_026546445.1 of Cyclargus thomasi. Taxonomy (NCBI): domain Eukaryota; kingdom Metazoa; phylum Arthropoda; class Insecta; order Lepidoptera; family Lycaenidae; genus Cyclargus; species Cyclargus thomasi. The sequence goes on along the minus strand of JAOTAV010089715.1, from coordinate 8,334 downwards.
TTAAGGCTCTTTATTTTTATTGAAAATTTGGAATTGATATTAACTATAACCTTCATTTAAAAAATACCAAAAAAGTTAGCCATAATAACCAGTAAATGATGTTTTAAAAATGCTACATTTGCTACCTCTTGTATTTCTCATAACAAAGGGTTCAGTGACCGTTTTTTTAAGTGCGTAAAGGACACACGAGGCAGAAACAAGGCGGAAACCCTATGTCTTCTGCGAAAAAAAACCTAGAAAAAATCATTTTTGCGAATAGGGCCTTCCTCCACGAAAAGAAAGAAAACCATCTCCTGTAAAGTTCACTTTTTGCCTTTTGCAACTTAGTAGCATACGACGAAATTTGTTCATCACGCAGAAACCGTTCATTTTTCCGGGTTGAAAAGTGTCTTACCACCTACCCCGGGACTCTAAGTATTTTCATACTTATTTCTAGCCAAATCGGACCTGCAGTTCAGGCGTGAAGACATAGTATACACTTTTACCTGATTTTGGTATAGACTTAGTTAAAATAATTCACAGACTACCATAGGCTGCTTTTCCTTTCTTTCTAAAGAGAGAAGATGTTTATTTGAGGTGGATTTGTAGTTTTAGAAGTATGAGTAACAGCCCGGCCAGATACATCCCGAAGGTTTATTTTTGGATTCCAAATCTGAATTCAGATTATGAAGTTTTCAGATCGATCTGAATTAATTTTAAAGAATTCAGATCCAGATAAAGCTTATCAGCCAACATGTGTGTGACCAACCTCATGGTAACATTCTATCTTGCGGTACGCCACTGTGACAGACAAAAAACCAAATGTGATAACACTCTATTTGCTACGTCAAGTATGTAGTGAAATGGTCTCTTCGCCACTACGTCGAGAGACTATCAGTCGCTAGACCTATGTCGATAAAAAATATCCAGTTTAGTAGCGGATGTATTCTTTGGGCAAAAGGTCATAGACGTAATGTGAAACGCAGAAAAACTGGCGTGAAACTACGATGTGCTGTGTTCCGTTCAGTGTGTGAGTTTACCAGTGGCCCAACTTCCTTAATTATATTCCCATTCCCTCATAAAGGCCGGCAACGCACTTGCAACTCTTCGGATGTTGCAAGTATCTATGGGCGACGGCAGTTGCTTTCCATCAGGTAACTACTATGCTCCCTTGCCCCCTAAAATACAATAAAAAAAGGAGAGCAGGGTGTCCAATTTCGAGCGGTCATAAGATTGGCGTTGAGGTCATTCATATTAATTTATGTCTATGGATTTTTTCCAAAAGAAAGCATCCAATATTGATCGTGTTCTTTTATATAATAAGGGGGCAAAATAGCAAACGGGTTACCTGATGGAAAGCAACTACTGCCGCCCAAAGACACTCGCAACATTAGCAGTAGGGTTGCAGGCGTGTTGCTTTTTAAGAGGGAATACGCCCCTCTTCTTGAAGGAATACGCTCCCTTCTCGTGTCCGAGAACCGGAGTGAAAAGCTGCTGCAGTTTTTTTTTCATCGAAAATCTCAATAGTGTACTCTACAAAAGTGCTCGGTGGAACTTTAATTTTAAAACGGTAGTGGGCGAAAGAGTTCTCATTAAAGTAAATGCTTAAAGCTTTGTATTGTTTGAGTGAATTTTGAACAGGAAACGAACGTAACGCTGCACAGTAACTAAATACGTCCATTACACTTAGCTAAATAGTAAGCAATGGCGGATAAAGTGTTTTCAAAACTCGCTCTCCTTTGGAAAAATAACATCACAAAATACATTCACCTGGAACTAAAATAATCACTTAGTTTCAAAAACACACTCATGCCAAAATATTTTTTTTTGTAACATTGACAGAGTTGGTTATAATTGAGTTATAAAACTATTACTGTGCCAATGTTACAAGACGAGCCTGTTTCACCACTGCCTTAGTGTCGGATAGACTAACCACAACTTCATCTGTCAGTTAAGTTGTGGGTATCCGACACTTATCATGAAGCAGTATAACAGGCCTCTATAGTTTTTGCTTATTCTACCAGAGACAAATAGACAAAAAACTAGCCTTTTTGATTGATTAATTTAAATGTTTCTCCTCACCTTCTTATACGACTACCAAGTAGGCAAACGACGCGGGTACAGCCAGTTATGAATATCCCATTTGCAAGACTTTTGATCAGATGGTGATGAGATATGTAAAAAATGTTTCTTTCCACCCTTCTAATAGGACGACCAAGTAGGTCAAATTTTGGCATGCTCCTGTACAGCTAGTTATTAATATCCCATTTGTCTTAATCCCAGTCCTCACATGTGTAATACGGAGCAGATCCTGTTGATTCATTAGTAAATGACAATCAGTCACCCATTATGTTCCGGACTGATATTATATGCCAGCTAACGGGTAAATCTCTGCAATCAGCCGTTTGATTGATAGTTTACTGTTTGAATATCACGATAAAAATCAATAACTTTCGATAAAATCAAAACTATACGGTGTAATGATAAATGCCCCATCGCTTTCGGCGACATCCGAAGAGTCGCAAGTGCGTCGCCGCCCTTTATAAGGGAATAGGGATAAAGGAGTTTAGGTTAGGTTATTATGAATACTCCTTAATATTAAATTCTACATTCACAAAGTAATATGAGACTGTTATTAGTGGAACAGCTCGTATTTCTTAATACGCATTAATGAAGTAAAATTCCACTCCAGCCTCCATACAGCTGCTCCTGTTAAGTTCTTATTGCCGAAGTTTAGACATAACGCATAATTTTAGGTAGTAGGAGTAAAGTTTCCATCGTTGTTATAAATATAAAGGAAAAACTGAACTGATTCATCAAGCTGAAATCTCGTGTTGAAATGTTTTTACAGTATAAGCATCATGCTCATGCACAAACATATTGCATGCATACAGAATATCACAAAAAAGTTATTAATTAGTTTAGGACACGGCTTCCTTAAGTGTTTAGAGTTTACTGTGCGAAATAAGAAAATGATTTGTAAGGGTAAATCCATGTATTTGGGCGCTTGCCCATAAAAAATAAAAAAAACTTTTTTTTTCCTTTTTAGCACAGCCACTTTCACAGTTATCTTACACATACACATTCTACAAATAAATAATGGCTTTCTTACATCCTGATGTGTATATTTTTGAATTACAATTTTTTTAAAGATATTTTTATAATATTACAATTGTATTAAAAATAAACTTGACAATCATATTTTATACGTATCATAAAATATTGCATGCATTTAAAATATTTTGTACAAAGTTTAAAAATGGCATAAAACATTTTACTAAAAATTCAATTTGTACAATCATAATTTTAGAGAAAAAAACTTATAAAATTCAACTATAAAGATAAGCCGCTTTTATGATTGGAATTTTAGTTTCAATTCTATCCTGCAAATTCTGTTTATTATCTACAGGTTGTATGAGCGTTTACTATTTGGTTTTAATATATTTCCTTTTTCATATATAAATAATCAAAACATTTATTTTTTATAGTGAATGTTTTGTAAAAAGGAATTATTTGCTTAGTATCTGCTGATTTATATATCTTTATTTATAACTTAAATATTCCTGACGCCACAGAACCGAAATTTATCATCACCAAATAGTTTATTTGTTTTTTATTTGTTACTCAAAGGCTAGGTGCAGAAAAAAAGGTTTTTTTAACATTGCGTAGCAAACATTCGACGAGACTTTTTGACGAACGTTCAATTGCATTTGTATTTCGTCGAATCAAAACTGGTTCAAACGTCAGTAAAGTGTTTTAGCTAAAAAAGGTTCTGTGCTTCGGTCGGATTTGGGGATAAGCTCTGGGGCGTAATAGGATTGTCATGTTCGATAAGGGAATTAAATTACAACTGCGTGTTTGTTGAAACGGAATTGCCGGCTATTTGTGCTGTGATACAATCTTACAAGTGCTCAAATCTGCTTTTGAGGAACTTAATAATAGTTTTAGCGGGCAAATTCTCTAGCAAGTTTGTGCATTTGTATTTGAAGGATTAGTGAGGTGACTGCATCGAATGAAAAAATATATTTTAGAAATAAATTTTAGAAATAAATAGCCAGTATCATTACGAAAGTTTTAACAACAAAATTATCATTCTGAATAATAGTTAATATCATAGGTATAAAATATCGTCCAGTGGGCTAATTTTTAAATCTAATTTATTCTCAAATCCAATAGAACACACACAAAAAATTTCATCAAAATTAGTCCATTTGTTAGGAAGGAGATCATGCAGTGACAAACACACGCACACAATACAATACAATACACAATACAATACACAATACAATACACAATACAAACATATAAAATATTAAAATTTCTAAGCCACAATTCTTAGAATCAACTCACATTGGCACAGTGTCGATAATTTAACCCGATTAATCTATAATTAAGAAAAACCTCGATGACGAATGTGAGGTGATCCTTATCCAGTAGGTAAGATTTAAAAAAACAATATTTTATACTCGATTATTAAGAAAACCTGCGGATTCTGAAGAAATTTTTCATCAATTTCTGGTAACAAAGCCCACTGAAAACTGCCAAGCCTTGAGCTTTGATGAAGAAAAATATTCAGATCACCGTGTCCGAAAAGTGTTTTCGATTGACACTACAGATTTCATTAAAAGCATTTTATGCGCCATTTTGAGTGCACGGCATATTGCTCTGTAGTTTTAATTGAAAAAGCTTAACACAGTTTATTTTTATTTTACTGCGAAGGAAATAAAATATGTATCGGCAATTTTTATGTTGGCGACCAGACTACGTATAGTCGTGCACATATATTTAAATATGTACGAGTATATCATACTATACCAGCAGATCCGATAGACGTTTTCCTGCTGGTCTTCGTTTCTGGAATCTAAGTCATCATGAACCCTTAAACACACATTACATTTTGTCACAATCGGTCCAGTCATTTTGGAGGAGTCCAGTGATAAACACACGCACACGAGAAATATATAAATTGAAAACTATCTACAGGGTTGGAAATGATGTCATGGTGACATAGAAAGTAAAGACATAATAAGGACCAATTACGGCTTATACATAGGCCAGCGATGTAAGTTTAACCTCTTACAAGTATGTTAAGCACATTAGCCGAAAGTGTAAGTTAAGTATAAGTTATAGAATAATCTTTATTCTTTCATTCCTAGCGAGGAATTTTTCCCTAAGCTTATATTAAACCAAAAAAAAATAACCGTGGACATCGATTTTTTGTAAAAAAACTGGAAGAACTACGAAACTAACCGGTTAAAATGAACGATTTTTTTAAACAATACAATGTTAGTAATATATAATCCCTAAGGAGGAATTCTTATTTCTTGTTTTATTAATTGTATATTAATTATTTTCCGTTAGCGAGGGGAGATTTACGAAACTCCGAATGTTTGGTCAAGGTCGTTGGACATGTATTCCCCTTAATATCATTTACACCGCTTCCTTTGACTCTCTGGCCTAACTTTCTTACATTGAGTATGTAAAATTTGTACACGAAATAATTATATTAAAATTTTGTATGAACATTTATATTTTCGTCGTTCACTTTGAAGGTATTCTAATTAAAGGTATTCTCAGGAGGAGTTTGTTAGGGACGTTAGCAGACTCAAAACAGTTAATCGATACACGTAGCCCCGTACATATTGTTACTCTGACAATTATTTTAAACAGAATAATTATGCATGATAAGATGAAATATTATTATAATTTAGTTGTAAAAATCAGTGTCTCCTTTAGAAGACTCTCTTGCTTTTGATTGATGATAACAAGTTTGAGTTTCAACCAGATTCTAAATATGCCAACCACGTCTTGCTCTTATGCCATGAAGAGATATAGGCATTTACTCTGAATTATTAGTAATTAATTAGACACAAGCTTGGTTAAAGCTAAAAAAAAAGTTGATCCTTGAATTTATATTCATTCTAAAATCGACAAAACTATATATTTATATGATTTATACAGTTTTATATAATATAAATAAACAGTGACGTAGCGTGGGTGTCGGCCGCCCATGGCGGAGGACAATTGTTCGGCCCCTTTATTAGAATTTTCAATTTAATTCTACAATGCATTTTTTTTTCGATCGAATCGAACAAATAATATTATTTGCACAATTTTTTCAATTCATTTGGTTTTTTTTCTGCAGTGCAGACACTCTCATATAACTAAAAAAATAGCATCCAAATATTGGATGAAAAAATCGTGCAAATGATATTTTTTTCACTCAATTTATTTGGGGTTTTTTTTCTCCAGTGCACACTCTTTTTTAAATCAATGTGTTACGGTTACACAATACATTACAGCTTAGCAGCAGCAAAATATTCGAGCGTAAAAAATCGCAGAGTGCGGACACGATGTTCGAAAATATTTCGCCAAGAACGGTCATCATTATTTTGCAATTTAAGTACTTGTACGGAATACCTAGAATTTCGTTCTAGACTAAATGATGAAATATTCCTTGCTTTTTTCAACAAATTCTGAATTTGTGTTGTGTTAGAAATATGAAATGGGCAAATATTTAGAATACGCTATTATTTTCTATAAAATTTTGCCGTCCCCTTGCCATATGCCAAAAAATATAAATAACATACTTTCCCCCTTACTAATATAAAAAATATACATAACTCTATAACCACTTTACTACAAAGCAGGTAAACTGTTATGTATGTAGACTGGATAGTCTATTCTGTAAATGTAGACGAAAGTAAATCACCTTTTCCCAACATACATTAGTTCATTAAACACAAACTTTTAAATTAAATCGTGTGAATTGAGCCAGTTTGTTCGCAGAACTCCGAGTTGCGACGAAATGACGTACAGCTACCGCGTATTAGTACGAAAGTTTCGTTGCCGAAACGTAAGTAACTAATGTCGCTAAATTACTACTAACAACATTATTCTAATGAAAGAACTTAAACAAGGTGAGTTGTTTGTTTACTTGAGCAACAGTTTGCAGAATGTTATTCATTCTAGGGTAATGGTAACATAAATTTGCAGAAATACTATGAATGAAAGAGACACTTGGAAAATGAACATGAATTAAAAACTTCCAAAAATGAACATTGATATTAAAAACCGAAAAATGAACATGTTAAAATGTTTAAACATTCTAAAAGTTGCACTATAAACAAACGAGTGTCTGTATAAAGGTTGAAGTAAGTTCGATATCCGCGTTGGGAAAAATAATTCCAATCTTGTTTTAGACTTCTCTACCATTAGCATGATAATAAAGATTAGCGACTAGTCATGTCCGAATAAAAAATGTCTTAAATGTAAAAGCTATTGTCAATATTACTGGCGACCGATTAGACTATACTCTTTACTCGACTGCGTCAGAAGGAGGTTTTTGTTTTTTGAGATATGTATGTATATGCACAATTGTTTGGCACGCTCTGCAGCCTAAACGGCTTGATGGATTTTAACGTATGAGATATCGTTAGATTTGTCTTGATAGCGCAATTGATACTAAGCACATTAAAAATTAAAAATTAAAAAATAAAAATGGCGACTTTGAAGTCAAAATTGTGAGTTACCAAAATTTTTTTTCACCTTTATCTTGAAAGTATTTTACCTTTATGTTGGATGATAAACAGGTTGTAACAGATGTGAAAATAGGGTGTATACACAAATCCTATCTGTAGAGTCCACTGTGAAAGCAGCGCGGTCATTTTTTGTATGGGCCTTCGCGTCCTTTTTTCGTCCTTTTTTATGATATTTTTAGGGGCAAAAGAGCAGACGGGCTACCTGATGGAAAGCCACTACCGTCGTCCATGGACACTCGTAACATCTGAAGAATAAGAAAAGCCGGCCTTTATGAGGGAATGGAAATAGAGATAGGTGGATAAGGGAAGTTGGGCCACCGGTAAACTCTCTCACAGAACGAAACATACCACAGTGCTGTTTCACGTCAGTTTTAAGTGAGGCCGTGATGTCACTCCGGTCGAACCGGGTGTATCGTGCCAAAGATAAGACATTTCGCGACCTCAAGTACATAATACGAATGCCCGTATAATGAACTTGAGGTCGGAAAATGTCTTATTGCCTCCACCCGGGTTTGAACCTGCACCCTCTCGATTGCGAACCAAAGGTCTTACCCACTAGGCTACAGACGCTCTCACAGCTCTGCTACTTTACATTGAACTCTATTTAAGGGACACATACACGCCCTAAAATACTACCACTTTCTTTTACTACATAATGTATTCTGTCTCAATTTAGCCATGAGTTGCGTTTGAGTTCCGACAACGGTCCAGCTTCGTTCCACTGAGCTGTCAAAAGGATAGCGCGATACGAAATACGTCAAAAAGTCGAGTAACGTTTCAGTTTCGTTTGCGTTTCACTTGAAATAACTTAGCG
>JAOTAV010089693.1:0-11606 GCA_026546445.1 Cyclargus thomasi | reverse complement strand
TTCGTGGTTGGATACCGCTGTCGATCCTGGCGACACAGGAGATGCAGTGATGGGAATGTGTGGTGGGCCAAAGCCCGTTTAAAAATAGATTAGCCTTTTATCAGACCTGTAATATGTAGGTCTTATAAAAGGCTTCTTAAAAATTTTGCGCTTAATATCAACGCAAAATTTATTAACACAATCGTCCCAGGCATTTGGGAAGATATTGGCTACTGCAACTTGGGAATTTGCATGTTAGAAGATGGACCCTTTGTATTTTTCTGTAGAGGGATGGCGAACAAACCATAAACAAACCGCTTAGCCCATCGTACTCCACAACAATTTGTACAAAATGTGCCCAGGCTGAGAGCGGCTAAGCCCCGCATAATTACACAACGAAAGTAATGTGATGATGCTTCTTTTAATGCCATCTCGCATACGGATTCTTATAAAAAGTTTTTGTTAACACAATCAAAACAACCTAAATTCTATATGACGGCTAAACATATAAAATAGGTATTAATAAAATTAGTAATTCGTTTTAGGAAAAAAAGTTAACCGTCATATATTTTTTACCAATAACTAAGCAAGTGATATTATTAACTAACTAGGCACAAACGTAAAGTACGCAACCATTTTTTGTAGAAAATTTTACAGTTCGCGGGAAGTTTCTTATTTTTACGAACGCGTATGTCATGGGCATGGGCATTGTCCGCGTGGAACGTCTAGCGCACCATACATTACTATCACAATATTGTGTATATTGTTACTTGTATACACCATTCTATTGTATGTACTAGCCACACTAAGCTATTATTCTATTACAGTAAATCAATAATGTACTGGGGCTAAATATATTACCGGCGATAAAGCTAAATCAATACGAATGAATAGGTCAATCGGTATCCATCAGCTTTAAGTTACAGCCAGTTATAGTATAGCTAGCATACAGTAGTCTAGTATCATACAATTATGTTGTGAATTACACTTGCATCGATACTTTAATTATGAAAACGTGTCTATTTCTAACTTTTTCACGTTTAAACTGATAAATTAGCAGTTATTCCCCCTGTAACGTCATTAATTTCTAATGGTATTTAAATTTAATATTTTTATTATTTTAAAGACATGTTTCACAACTTCCTGAAAAGTGTCTAATAGTGTAGTATATGTATACCCCCATACTTCATCTGTCATATATATTGTGGATAGTTTATATGGCAATTTTCACAAAGTTGTAGACCAGGTCCTTTTTAATAAAATGCGTTTTCGTATAGGCATTTTTGAACTGCCCAGGATACACGAACCGTCACATACTCAATTTAGCTGGGTTTTGTAATCTTCTTAAGACTACCGTATGCGATGTACTACATCAAGTCCTTTGCCCCTAACCAGCCTAATTCGTATTAACGTGGCAGGACCGTGCACAAACCGTCTAGCCCTTCTTGCTCATATCCGATTGCGTTTGCTTAAATTACACACCAGATAGGCTTTCAGCCCCACAATAAATTGCTTAGGTACAGTCAACTCCAGATACTTAATACGTAGAAACGAACGATATAAGACAACAGATTTTAACATCTAGAGGATTAGCCAGGATTTAAACGTTTTCGCTTCTTTGTAGAATCGCCAAACAAAATGTAAGTAATGATATAAGGCTTAACGAACGCTTTTGTCATTACCATACATTTCGTTTGGCGATTCTACAAAGAAGGGAAAACATTTAAATATTGGCTAACCCACCTGTTGAAACAGTGAATAGAAAAAAATTCAGAACATAATGGCGTCTAAAATTTTTTTCAACAGATGATAAGTCCTTTGTATTCATTTGCAAATCTACATTTACTATTTTATCAAATGGCAGAAAAAGTTGAAACAGTCGGCAAAGCCATAAGATTTTTAAGCTTATGAGCATGATAATGAATTTATATTTTGTTGTATTTTATCGATCAAACCGTAGTTAAATTACGAACTGATCGTGCCTACAAAACAGATTTTAATTATTCTTTTCTACTAAAATTCTATACTTAGATATAGAGTCTAAAGCGGTTTGTCATTAGAAAAAGGTTATGGTCCAACTTCCCCAATTGATTTTCCATGTTGTCCATCACTGTCAGTCCACTTCGCCAGTGTTGGAACAAAATAAGAGCGGTCTGCTCTAATTAGCCAGTGACAGGTAATTATTTGCTCCAAGAAAGGTTAAATGATTTATATTATCGAAATGCAATATTTCAGTAATTTGATTGTACTTCCCTTTTCATTTTACTTAACTAGTTATTAAAATTATGCTAAATTGTGTCTACCTTAGAATTTTGTCTCAAATTTATTCGATATTCCTTTTTAGTAAAAATAAAAACACCCAAGAAATCCCAATTTAGTCGAAATGGAGCATATTTTTATAAAATGTTTATTTTAAAAATCTCTAATTAGTTGTATGTGTTACACTTCAATTACTTACAATGCCTTTATATTTTCTACAGGGCATTTCTATTCTAGAAAATCGTTGGAATACCTAATTATTTTGGAAGACGAACAATGAGTGTTTTTATGATACGTAATATAAAGCTGCTGTAATGAGCGTGAAATCGTAACGTGGGCGTCTGTCGTTTATGGCCGCTATAGAAACAACGGGGAGCCGAGACGGGAAATCTGGGGAGTACAGGAAGTGCCAGGGAAAATGGGAAGTTTCGAATAGAACGCAATCGTAGAAAGCATGAGAGAATCGCAGATGTCAAAAGGCGGTCCGAGCGTGTGATTGTTACTTGTAATCAATGAACCGATTCTTGTTCTGATTTTCTTTAATTGTATTTTATTCCTGCTAAGTTGAAACTTAAAGGTGTTATTGTATTTCGTAGGAAATTGATTTAAATGTTGAATTGATTTCAAGGCTCCCCTTCATGTGTGGAGGAAATACTCAGCTTTACTCACCAAATCGAACGATCAACGATTACGAAGAGTAGGCTTGCCAACGGGCACAAAAATGAAACATAAATTACCCTTTTGCAATTCTCAAATACTTCCTAAACCTAAACACTCATAACAATGTTTTTTTTTTCCGCAATAGCCTTAAACATATTTGTATTCAAATTATCTTTCAGTAAGTCCCCACAATTCAAGTTAATCAAGTCCGTTCAAGAGACCGCCCCATTACCTTAACATATTGCTTCGTCCCGGCGCGCGCCAACTCTACCCCCTATTTAGACAGCTCTACTTTTCACCACACACTTCTAAGAGAGTACAAAACTAGTGAGTTAAGTTGCTGAATGTAATTAAGAATGAATTTTGTAGAGTAGGGACTTGCTTCTATTTATGTTTGTTTGAGCGTCTGTGGCCTAGTGGTGTTTTGTTCTCACTCGAGAAAGTGCTAGGTTCAAACCCGGCTTGGAGGCGTGTGCCAATAAGACATTTTCCGAACTCAAGTAATTAATACGGACACTCAGTGCCGTGAGAGAGCCAGGCTTCGGCACGAATGGACCGGCTTGATTGGAGAGATAGCTCTGCCTCACAGAAAACTGGCTTGAAACGGGGTTGCACTGTTTTTCGTCCTGTAAGTACACCGGTGCCCCAACCCCTAATCCTCTTTCCCTATCCGACGGATGTTACGAGTATCCATGAGCGACGATAATTGCTTTCCATCAAGTAACCCGTCTGCTCGCTTGCCAGTAAATATCATAAAAAAGCATGTTGGTCAGCGGGGACATAAGGAAATATCTACCAGAGTAGCGAAGTCCCGGTGTGTACTTGTCCTTAGTATCTCAAATAATAATCCCTCTTGCAGTATAGGCGGTATGGTTCAAATTTCTATACAAACTGCGGTTGTCAACAACAATGTGGCAACACAAACTTTATTGACAATCGCGTTTTGTATGGAAAAGACACATCAGCTAATTTACAATATATTTCTGCTATAGCTTACTCGGATGAGTCGTAAAAACAGCACTTTTTCATGTTTCAGTTTCATGAAATCCAAATCACACGGAAAACAAATAAATTTTAATTCGCTCGATTTGAATAATTAATTGTGTTTGAATCATCGAATGCAGTGGTAATGTGTTGCGGAAGTTTTACAAATTAATATTTTAACAAGGCAAAAATTATCATATTGAACACAACAAGCCCAATGCTGATTAAGCTATGATGATGAATAATTAATAATTTTGTACATTAAAAACTACATAACATAAACTAACAATTGGCAAATTGTTCATAAATCATAAAAATTATATAAAAATTTGTTTTTTGCAACTTTCGTAACAAAATGTAACTCTTAGTAAGCTTACATAACATACAAAATATTATAATAGAAAACCAGAAGAGACTTTCCAATAACCGAGATCCTAAATAAGTACGATTAGAATAAAAGCCAGACAGCGAAGCTTGCCAGAATAGAAAATACTCACGCAAGAACCTAACGTAATTGTAAAAATGTGGAAATTGAGACGTGGCTTTGGTTTATATTTACGGGGTAACGACGTCTTCGCTCTATTCGCTTACTTGAGCTCGGAGTACTATTCTTTGACGTCGTGGCGTAAGTAATGATATTTGGTTATTACGTATGTATTTTCTCGTAACTTATTCATCTGCCGAGGACAAACAGACGCGGAATTACACATTTCTCTTATTATATTTTTCTTACTTGCTGTCCATAATATAAATCGTTATCAATAGAAATATACGGATAATAAGTTTATATTAATTAATGGAAGATGTTACAGCTTTTGATTTAATGGTCATATACAAGTAAGATTTTGTATATTATAGTTGGACAGAGAGACATAAAGAAGAGAAAAAAGGCTAAATTTGATTTTTAAATTAAACGTAGAATTAAAAACACTTAGGAGCTAAATGTACAGTACTCTTTATTTAAATACAATGTATTATCATTCATTTATTAGGTAGACTTACTCTGTTTACATTTCAAAACTATTAAAAACAAGAGCAAAGTTATCGTGTAGGTAAGTTGCAACTCGATCCATAAAAATGCACAGACTAAAAGTTAGCTGTTACTTACTTTTTTATGAATGTTAATTTTTTAATTTTCCGAGTTGGCAAAGTAGTAATATTCTTAGACTTGTAATTATGCTAAAATTATATCTTAAAGGCGTACCTGGTGTACATAAAAGAGACACAAAGTTGTTTGACGAATCACTTTTCTTAGAAGGCGAGTTATTAAAATACAACGATTTGAAAAATTTTCATATCATGATGTTTCTCAAATACATATTACAATTACTAACATACAAGACATATCAAGACGATACTCCCACTACTTTATGCCATAAACAAATTTTTTACAAAAAATAAAAATATTATTTTTACATTTCATTTCAAGAGTTGACTGGAAATCTTAGAGCATATTTGAGGGTTACCAGCTGCCTCAGCTGTCTTTAACTGAATGGATAGCTCAATCTGGCTCGGTGCATGAGACGTATAACTCCAAGGCTTTGGGATAAATCAATACCAAACCCTGCCATTACCTAAATACGCTATTTGAAGGCTCCGAGGGAAACCTAAACAACCCGCACTCGGTAATGTTCTGAGTAATTAATTACTATCACGAATACAATGAAGATAATAGCAGGAGTGATAGTTCGGCAGTTTTTGTGCCTTATTATAAAAACGTAATGCAACATGTAACATAAGTTATTCTCCTATCGACCCACTTTCCAATTTTGATTATTGGATTGTAGTGTGATAAAAAACAGACCAGCCTGTAAATAAAAAAAGAAATTAAACTACATTGTGTACATGTTTGATGTCACTTTATTTATAATCGAGGTATTTACCCTAATCTTAAAACTCTCTCTCAAATTGATTAAAAAAATAATTTCATTAAATTCCTCCAAGTTAAATTAATTCAGAAACATTTGAGGAAAATCTGTCGTCGTTGAGGTGGAAGTTGCAAAGGTTGCAGGGTATCTAAGGTACCGAAATTAATTCCGTCGCCGGTCTTTGATCTCACCGCATTGTTGCTTGCAGTACAAATAAGGGTTGGCATAAACGTGCGACAACTGATTGCCATATCAAAAATATCGAACAACAACGTCACGCGTAGAGGAAACATAATATACTTATATTTAGCATCTTAAAATATGTAAGAAGTTCACAAATTTTATAAATATGCTATAACTGGTTATAAATAATCTCATTATTGTTAGCCAAATCCAATATTTATAATTGTCTGATGACAAAATTTTATGGCATAATAAGATTTTGTAGTTCTTTTGAATGCTATAGGACTATTATCTATATATATAAAACAAAGACGGGTTTGTTACAACACTTGTAACTCGAGATCTGCTGAACCAGTTTTCATGGTTATACGTTGGATTTGTCTCCGCCCCGAATAGCAGAATACATCTTTAAAATATTTGAAACCGATATATGTAATAAACACCTAATCATTTCGATAAATTCTCATTCGATTGTTACATTTGAAACAATTGCCAATCTAATCCTGTCAAATACTGTATTCATATGAGCGTTCAGAAATTTATTTTGTGTCAATTGTCTCGAAAGTTCATTTTTGTTTATTTTAGCATTAGTTTGTATAAATTATTTATTTATTATGTAATTATTTATTTCTGAAAATAATATCTAGATTTTTCTACAGGTTAAGAAATGTGGAATCTTTTTTAAGTGCCTATGATTTTTCTCGACCAGCTATTTATCTATGTGTTGAAAGTTTTGTGCGAGTGCAGAAACAAGAAATCGTCGAGCTTATCGTACAGATAAACAGAGGTATAATATTCGAAGTGCAAAAAGATCATTGACTGCTAGGCGGTACGAAGTTTGCCGGGTCAGCTAGTGAGTAATTAAAATTTAATTATCCACAGAAGATCACCTTTACCTTCGTAAACATACAAGTGAGTCCAGTCCAGAATAGCAACGATCATTTGTTGTCCGTCTGCGCTGAACCTAAGCACAACTCCGCGGGCCTCTTGCTTCATAATTCTCAACCCCTAGAGCCTCTTACAACTAAAATAACTACGACAGTTAAAGCGTAACTATTAAGTTTATTGTTTTGTTTATGGGCTACATCTTACTTCTTTATGCTTACTTAGCTATAAAATTATTTTATAGAACTATGAAAATACTGATAAATTACATTCAAATGTACTGTAACTGAGGAATCATTTTTTTTAAGAGCCCATACTGTCCCACTGCTGGGCAAAGGCCTCCCCCAAGGTCTTCCATGTTTCTCTTTCTAGCACCACCGCAGGCCAGCCTGTAGACATCTAGTTTGTTTCGCCATCTTTTCCGAGGCGTCCTATGACGGCATCGTCCGTCATCTACCAAGGTGACCTTTGTCCAGCGGTCAGGATGCATGCGCCTGCCCAGTCCCACTTTAACTTTAACTGAAGAATCATTTATGACAAAATAATAAGTAAACTTTTTGTTGTGAATAAAAAATATCCGAGGATAAAAAATAAGGCTTTTGCTTGTAATATTTAGAAAGTTACAAGTTTTCTATTTAAATATATATTATGTATTACATTAGATAACTGTCAACCAAGGCAGAGAAGCATCAATAGACAATTACAGTAAAATGCATATGACTTTTTGATTACTATTTCTGTTAGAAAATGGAGTAAAAACCGGCGCTGTTTCCACTCATATGTTCCGTTATGAAGTTAAGCTGGGATTAAGGCTTAGATTTACACGAGGTTCTTTCAGAACCTAGAGAGCTAAATTCACAGACCTAGTCGGAAAGCAAGCTTGGGCTTATCACACTATTTGGCCATCAGTTTTAGGGTGGTATTATTATAAGATACAAAAAAAATTGGCCATTATTCCATACTAGGTCGATGTAATTCACGGTCTATCAGCTAGGCTAAACATGACCTTTTAAGTAAGTAAGCCCCTCATATACCTATATCTCTATTTATTGTAAGTACAGAGCAGTATTATTTTTCTTGTAGCCTACCAAACCTACAAAATTTGCTATAAAATATTGTATTTACAATAAGTCTCGTTCATAAGGAAAATAAAAATAACAAAAGTGTCTGCAGTAAGGGATAAGCCAGCAAACGGCCAGCATTCAATTCGCCACTACTTTCCAGGGGATTCCACACAAATATCGGCCTAAGCCTCTGATTTTGTGTTGTATAAAGAAAATACCCTTGCAAATACATTCACGCGTTGAATTTTATTTTTGCATTTTCATAGAACTAGTATAAAAAATTATTCATACACAAAAGGCGGACTTCTATAATTTTGTCGAACATTGTTGCATAGATCTAACCAAATAGCATTAGTGTAGGTGAAAATTTACTAAAAGTGCATTTACAAAAGTAAAAAAATTTAGAGTGTAGCATTAAAGAATACGCACTGCCGCACAGATACGTATATAAACAAAATAGACATTAATTAAAAGTATTATTATATTAAATCATCATAAGTACTTTAATTACTTCCTACAAAGCGGCAACCCTTATGAAAACATGACGTTTCCGTCAAAGTATTACTGAAACACTCGGAATTGGACGAGTTTATTCCAAAGCCGTCATATGTTTGAAACTCGTAAGCTCATCCCCTTATTATCACCGACTTCCTAAGTTGGAGCGAAATTAATTTTATTACATAACGCTAGCAATGTAGTTCTTAATAAAATTATCCCGGTAATAAATAATAACTTATAGAGCTTTATATGACACTCATGTAATATAAAGCTGAAAATAAACTGATCGGACGCGAATGACAGCCCATACAAAAAATTCCGCATTTTACGTCTTTGTGTGTATTTGAAAGAGAGACAGTTGGCGGACTTACGTCATTCGGAATATGTCAAGTAAGTCGTGATCTGTCGGCTGGGCTTGACATAACCCGGCCAAATTACTTAAATCCACAATCTGTATCAACTTCTCTGATTGTACAATTATTACCTTGATCGCGGCTGTCAGTCACGTCCGTAAGTCCGATCAGTATGTTTTCCGCTTTATTCTCGCAATATAGCGAAACAAGCTGTTCAATTAATTCATGATTTTAAACTCTTAAATGAAAATATTAAAAAAAAATAACAACTTTAACTAGCATCTAAATAGGTTCTACAGTCAAATTTTGTGGATCACATCAACAGTAATAGAGCTAGTGTCATAACGAAAGCGATTCTATTTGGGAAATACTCGATAAGGCGGGCGGGCCGCTCCCAAAAGGAGCTGCTTTCAGAACGACGATATCTCAGCACTGGATTAGACTGCTCAGCCGTGATCCTGCATATTATTATCGTTACCTTCAACATATATTTAGATTTTTATTTCAGTGAGCACTAAAGTAACAAAGTTATGTTTTAAAACTTCAGGTCGTGCGCGTGTGCTAAAAGTTTTTCGTGAAACTTTATTTAAGCTATATTTTCAGAATGTTTGCGCTAAAATTGTTGAGCAGTTGTTGTGTATAGCTATACAAAAACACACGTGATAGATCGGATTGATGTCATTAATATCACGAACCTACAAAAGACGTTAGACGAAAAAGAGTTACCACGCTTACCAGAAATCCCATACGTTTGTATCCTGTTCTTTTTTATTTTAACAATAAGCTTTGATATTTTTAAAAAAATCATGAGTATGATTTTTTTCTAATACGAAATTCTAATAAATAATAATAGTTTGATGTATGGTTCCTGAAGTCAGTACCTTTCGCCCAGCCTCGCAATCGCAAGAAACGCAACAATTCATAAACAGAATAATAATACTGTTTTATACATTTTGCCGGTGCAGACAACAACAATGATAAAGTATACATAATTCTAAGGGCCTGTTTCACCGAGTCCTGATAAAGTTTCTGATAGGCTATCCACAATTTTTTTTTGACAGATTCTGCATACATCATTTGTACAAGCCTATCCGACACTTATCATGAAGTGGTGAAACATGCCCTAAAAGAATAAAATAAATTATAACAATAATATATATTTAGATTCGAAACTTCTATCAGAACATAAATTTAATAATATTCATCATTAAAGGCTATAAGAATTGAAATAAAGGATTGTAAACGGTAAAAACTTCCTGGTAGATACTATACTTGAAAAAATAGCCTGTACCTGTACTCGCGGGATTGGCTGATAACTGTACGTCTTACATAAGCGAGTTTTTACGACCTCTTAAAAGTCAGCTTCATGAAACAATCATCGTGCAGGGAGGCTATAAAAATCTTTTATGTGCTATATTCGCTAATCCGGAAGCAAAGCTCGTAATAAAATCTTTTTTTTAAAACAAGATTAGGGAAACAAGAATTATACTTAAAATAATAAACTTAAAGTAGATAAAAACTTAAACGATTCCTAAGGTGCGTAAATACAGTTCATAGTTTTTTGGAAATTGTGATTTCACTTTAGATTTTTTTTTATTGAAGATGTCTCGTTAGTTGTTGTCATTTCATTTCAATTCTGACCAAGATCGCACGTCCACGGAAGAAAAAAAACTACTGAATGTAAACCGTAAGCGCTAAAACGCCGAACAATGGAAGAAGTAAGTGGATGAAGCAGATAACTAACAGAAATCAATATTCCTGTAAATGCTCATTTTTTCCCATAAAATTTTGAAAAATCTTTTTATTTTCCAATTTCATTATTTAGCTTGTCTATCTAGCTACCCATTATTCCACATTTTAATGGTTATAAATCGTCGATTTAAGCAAAAATCCGGCAGTTTTTTAAATGTCAGCTATTCGCTTCTTCCACTTATGTCTTATATTATTGTCATTTATTCAACACAAAATGAATTCGCCACAGGTTCTAATCAAGGAACTGTATTAGCTTTGTACCTGTGTCATAACAAACCGCTAGCAATCAGATAACGCAAATGTTACCACCTCCTCATCAGCGTGGCGCGCTCGCAAAATATTAATTACTTCACTACGATGTTGAGGTGTTCAGTTTACATTACGGCGACATCTACACCCGAATTCGGAACACAATTCCCTCAACTTTATATTGAATTCTCTGAATATTGATATTATAAATTCTACGTACGCCAATAAAGTTCGAGATCTAAATGTTATGAGATTCGTTTATTTAAATCACGATTCACTCTCTATAAAGCTTCTTAGCGAGAAGAAATGACTTATTATTCATATATACAATTTTATCGACATACTCTTTAAAATTTACAATTTGTAATTAAGAGTACTTTCTCACTAAGCAAATGTAGATTTGTACTGAGATCTCAATGCACACTACGCGTAATATCTTCCTTAATAAAAAAAATATGATATTGGAAAAGTGAAACACGAGGCTACGCGTTTTTCATCCAACGTAGTAAATTATAGAGGTGCAAAATATTTTCAATGCTTGTTTTAATCAATTTTAGTATAAAAAGTACAATACAGATATACAGAATGTGGTTTAAGTGGTTAAAAAGTTAAATGTCCAAAAACATAAAACCCGACTACTGGAATCATTGAAATTTAAATTATTAATTTATTATTTTAATTTTTTAATGTACTCAGTGTTACTTGCGCTATCAAGACCATATATACCTCATACGTTAAAAAAATATTTACAGCCGAACATATTCCATAAGTACGTCACACAAATGGGTGACGTACTTTATGAATGGTCCCTAAGTACCAAGTAGTATGCATAATTCATATTTATCCAGGGACCATCCATAAAGTACGTCACA
>JAOTAV010089682.1:0-11606 GCA_026546445.1 Cyclargus thomasi | reverse complement strand
TCTTTGACCAGGCCATTAAATTTTATTTAAAAAACCACAGACGTCAACCATAAACAATAGAATATTTCGTGTATGATTATCGTGGCATGTCAAAATATGGTAGTGTGCGTAGCGTTTTATATATTAAAAATATGTAAGATAAGAGCATATTTTGAAATAATATTAGTATTATTATTATTCCTCGCTCCTCCTCCATATCAACTATAATTGAGGGAAATTTCATGCTTTTACGTCTACGTGTCTTTCGTAAAAAGGGGTACAAAGTTTCCGCTCGCGTATTAATATATTGATATCAAAATCAAAACTCGTAAACGACTGATTTGCTGAAATATTTTGTGAGTCTAAACTTGAGAATGGTTTAGATTTACAAACTAGGCCGTAACTGACTCGACGAATGTTTCACGCCGGTTTTCTGTGACGTCGTATATCACCGCCAAAATGACATACACAACTTTGTTCGAATAGAATCCTCTAAATTTCCAGTATTCGTTTTATTCTGCTACTGGTAGTTGAAAAATTTACATATTGTCGAATTACAGACTACGACAAATCACTTGTTGCTAATGTAATGGACTGAAACTGGCTATGACCATCGGAGCGGCAAATCCTATCGAATGACCCGCGATTGCGACAAACAAATGGTCCGTACGATTTCCATAGATTGAAGGCGGTTAGTGAGATGGAAACGACCTTAGGCCGTTGGTCCACCACACGACGTCACCGTCAAAGAGATTATTTCGTACCGATCAAAAAAACACTTTATGATAGCTTGGCCACAGGCGCTTACCTCACCTTAGGTACAAGCGCAGAGCGGTGGGGAGGGTTACCATGTCAACTGGTGTCAACACTGACGGCGGTAGTATTCTTACTCGTCCCCCGCCCCGCCACACGTTCCAAGGGCAAGGTACAGAGGTTGTGGTCAAGCTATAGGCTATTGGTTTCATTTTCTAGCGACATCGCTGTAGCGTCCATGTCGCCGCCGATCTGTAGTGACGTAGAGCAAAATTAAACCTGTCGCCTATGTCATACATTGCATTATATCAGGTCGAAATGATCTCGTCGACGATGATGCACGTTGCGCAGCGTGCTATGGAGAAACGACGTAATGACGTCGCGTGTCCGATTTGGGTTCAGACAGTAGCAACCCGAATTAGGCCGACTTGTAAACACTTAAATTAAGTCTGAACACGCAACGAATTACGCAAATTGGGATTCTTTTTAAATCTGTTGCATCGAAACGCCCGAATTCAGTAATTTGGTGGTTCGGTAGCTTTTGCGAGCAGATTCAGCTCAAATCTTCTTTAAATCTTTAGCCACTTTACAAAACGTTTTCAATCCACATTTTTCCTAATGATCGCGATGCATTTTTGAAGGCTTTGGTACCTTGAGGCTATAATCTAACTCCCATAAGCAATGCCTCAGTGGTTTTTCAAAATATTTATAAAAAACCAATGAGGCAATGGTTCGCAAACCCTTATGTAGAGAAACAAAGATTATTATTGGTCTTTGAATAACATCATGTTCCCAAAATGTTTTTTTGTTTTTCGCAATTTAATATTTTTGTTTCAAAGAAATAAATTCGTAAATACCCAACGAAGTGGGTACTGGGCTGCTAGTTCATACTAATATTATAAATGCGTAAGTGTGTCTGTCTGTCTGTTACCTCACATCCAAACCACCGAACCAATTTCGCTGAAATTTGGTATGGACACTTTGAGGACACTCAGGATATTTTTTATCCCGGAAAGATGTACTGTTCCAGCGTGATAGCGGAGAACAGAGTTTCGGGCATCATCTTATCGCATGAATCTAGTATCAATGAGGACTTTGGACTTTTTGAGTAAAACGTCTCGTCTCTTTCGACGCGTCTTTATTAATAATCAAATTGCGATACAATAATTATTATGAAAATTATGCTTCTGGGTGGTACAATTATTAAGAACTTACGCCATATTATTCGGGGGACACATTAGGCAATATACATAAAGTTAGTAGCGTACTTAACGCTGTATTTAAGCTATACAAAAGAAAATTTGTCCAAAGAAGAGCCTAATAAAACCTCATTTGTATGACCTCATTGAAATAAATCAAGTTTTTATTTGCGTTATCATCACGGCTCGGTTATCATCCATCAAGGGTGTATAAAAACCCGTGTACATATTTATGAAGGCCTAAGTGATCTGCGACTGATGGTTGGTCCTCCGACACACGATCCCACACAAATACATTATGTGATTAATGTCCGATACGCGCGATAAAGGTCAAACTGGATATAAAAATAAAGGATTATTTAAGGATACATCGATTAAACTGTTTAGTTTTTACAAGTGTATTTTAGGCATAATGTAGACTCTGTATAGTCGTCAATGTTCGTTGTTCATTATTCCGCACGATCATTGTGCAAGCATCCTCATCAGCTGCCGTAGTACATTGTCATCTCGCCGATCAAAGGCGAATATAGACAAATACCGCGGGACAAATGTCAGTATGTCCTCTTCATAATTGTGCTCGCGTATCATTGTCTGTATTCGTATGTAGCCATGATATTAGTACGTAATTCTCACCTGAAAACTGTAAGAATAAAATGAAATAAGATACTTGATATATATCTTTTATAATTTCATTGTATTATCATCGATGAGTAACTAATTTAAGAGTCAAATTTCATCGTGGGTGTTTTGCATCCACCTCATTTTATTTGCACGACTTAAGAGTAGTTAAAAGTCATGGCTGGATAAAAATACCATAGACTAAGCCCTTGTTTGTACCGCAATATGCATAAAGTTTAAATAAACAAAAATATTCCGATACTGGACATAAGAAGGTTTAAATATCACGATTACTCAAAGGAACTTATACTCCAATATCAAAGGAGAGGTGCATAAGATCCGTATGTACAAACCATGGAACTACAACTTACAGGAGCCGACCTATTACTGTGTTCTGTGATTTTCAACAACGTACAAGCATAAGCCGGGATGTTAACAAGACAAGTGTACATAAAACGAAATTTGCATATTTTTTAAAGTTTAAAAAAGCAAAGGATGAAGGTTTGTATTTAACCGACTGCGTTAAAAGGAAAGTTACGTTTTTCAACTGTATGTCTGTATGTATAATTGTTTGGCACGCTCTGCAGCCTCAGCGGTTTGATGGATTTTGGTTTGAGAGGTGTCGTTAGATTCGTGTTTACTGTAAGAGTGACACTAGATGAATTCTATATTTATTCTGATAGTTCCTGCAGTCAGATTTTTTAATTTTTTAGTTAGTTTGTTTATTTTAGTAGTCGCAGGGCTTACCCCCTCACCCCTCCTTTTCTTAGTAAAATGTAATAACCAGACCTCCTCTTAGTATTCCCTCCGTAGTAGAAACAAAACAAGCAAATAAAACCACGTCCGGTGCGCTATCTCTATTGGAAACATTCCAACGCGCTTTACAAGTGGAATGACCACTGTGGAAATAAATTGTCACTTAGGAGTTATGACCAGTACAAATTACAATCCAGTGACCAAATCCAGCATCACATGAGCGAACAGCATAACACCGTTTCACGCCAGTTTTCTGTGAGGCACTGGTATTACTTTTGTCGAGCCAGCCCATTCGTCCGAAGAATGGCTCTCCCACGGCAATGATCAACCGTATTATGTACTTGAGATCGGAAAATGTCTCAGTGATACACGCCTCCACACGGGTTCGAACCTGTACCCTCTCGAGTGCGAACCAAAGGTCTAACCCGCTAGGCTACGGACGCTCTAAAATTTAATGCATTCAGGGAAGTGAGTTTTTTTAATGATATTTAGGGGGCAAATGAGCAGACGGGTTACCTGATGGAAAGCAACTGCCGTCGCCCATGGACACTCGAACATGACATCCGAAGAGTTGCAAGTGCGTTTAGTTTGTTTGTTTGTCCGTCCTTCACGCCCTTTTTGATCTTGGAAAAATAAACTGTTCCCAAAAATATTCGTATAATACGTCATTATTAAATTTTGCGCAAGTAAAGTCGCGGGCTATTTATATATTTTCGATAGATTTGTTTAAAAATACGTATTTTACAGTAGGATATGCCGAAAATAGATAAAAAAATTGTCATTTCCACTACTATACACACACTTTCTTCCACTTATGTTTTCAATTATGCATTCTTGTATGAGCTGTCTTTATATCCTAAACGTGTGAAGATATCAACTGGTGAAGTCACGGAACCTTTAAGCCGGTTCTATACGAGATAGGAAAATGAGCAGTCAAACCGCCTAATGATAAGCTTGAGTGGTAAACCTCATGCATATGGAATTGCAAGACCGGAAATTTGCAGTTTTGAAGGCACGCCTTGAAGCAATTTATAATATTAGCTGTGGGAGAGCAACGCAGCAATCCGTGCGGATGGGCCGATTCTACCGGAGACATACCTCGGCATGGCAACGGTTGTAACTAGAAATCCCCGATTTCCTTTTCCCTTTACATTTCCCGCTCAAAAGGCCAGGTACTCACAACTCTTCTCCATAAGGGGCGGCAGTTAATGTTTACACTTTACTGAAATGGAAACCATTATTTTCAATCACAACCGACATTTTCATTTGCCGGCTTCGTGTCGCGAAATGTTTGATTTTCCGCTGAAACTTTTATCAATTAATTGAAAAATAAAAATGATTGGTGCGATTCAGCGAACAGATAAAATAGACGCAGATAATCCTGTTTTCAGGCTATCGTAGTTTATTCACAGCTATATTTTCGCAGGTCCAAATTGATTGGTACGATACAAAATCTGTTTGTCTAAGGACCTGTTTCACCGCTTACAGATTCAGTTGACGGACCTTTGTCATTTTGTCGGAATATGTCAATTCCATGTAAGCCGTGATCTGTGAGTTTTAAATAACCAAATTACTTAGATCCACGATCTGAATCTGTTTCAACTTTTCTGATTGTACATTATAAATTAGAAAGTGTATTTGTTTAGTCGTTCTTCCTTCGCGATGTAACGAAGCAACCAATCGACTTGATTTTTGCCTGACTTAGTTGAATGGATAAATAGTAGCAGACGCTATTTAGTTAGAAACCATTATTCTCTCAAAATATTCATATTTCTAGGTGATTTTCGAATCCGAATGTTTTAGCAGTTTAGCTTATTTACTTATTTACTAACCCATTATTAATAAAAATATTTAAACAGAGTTTAGCTCATCAATATTTGTCCATTTTTGTCGTGTGACGTTTTTAATATTCTAGAAAAGGACTGTGTATCTTGATTAGCTAAACACTGTTTAAATATTTTTATGAATAAGGGGGTACAATTTTAGTTAAGTTTACCGTAATTTTAAAATAAGACAATACACTTTTTTACTACAACACCTTCTTAAGCTGTTTAATATCGTTATTTTCATTATTTTCTTTTATAAATATTGCTTTCTAAGTTGAAACAAAGTTCAGTGCAAAGGAGTGGCCGCTTAAGAGCATTCCACCTCTAAGATCGTTACTTCTACTTATAACTTATATCTCACGGCTAAATGGTTCGTAATTTATCACCGCAGTCATAATTGGTTCAAGCCAACTCGTTAGCTAAAAATGCAGAGGTTGTTTGTACGTCGAACTATGAAAAAGTAGGTCTACCCTGCGGCATCCGCCATCAGATATCGGGGTCGCGCCGTTATGATGTATGCTGGGCTTGGCTCATAAGAATCGTATCAAATATACTGTGCTTAGTACGGAGTAGAAGGTGTGGTTGTAACATAAGATTATGCTTACGCTGAAATAATTGTCATGCTCAAAGTAGGGCCAGGCAGAACCAAATAGTTTCCTTAATCGGTTCTTTTTAGAATCGGCTTCTAGGCTTTGTATTGATCTGAGGGCTCATAGCAAATTTTTCTTTATTTTAAAAATTATTCTTCGTTCTATTACACCTCAATACGGCAATGCAGACCAGGCTGATGAGAAGCGGGGCCTACCCTACATTTTACCTAAAGTGAAAAAAAAATATTCCAAAAATATGTTTTAGGCAATGTGTATTTTTATATGTTGTAGTTTAATATTTAAACTTTTCTTTAAAATGATAAGCCAGATGATTTAGTAGGGACTTTAACATTGTAAATGCGCGGGCAGAAATAGTTTGCGAAAATTGCAAAAAAAAAATTGAAAACTATAAAAAATTGTATTTGTGGCTACTCAAAATTTTGATAGAGGATTTTTCATCACTAAATAATTAGATTCCGGTATATATTTTTTGGAAATTTCTTTTTAAGTTTTTTTTTAATTTCGATTCTGACCAGCAAGGTCTGCAGTTCCATATTGGGGTGTAACAGTAGAGATACATATAAGGTTTCAGCTTGCCTTAAACACCTACTTAAAAATTGCTACCAGCTTTCGGTTTATATTATGTAACACTATATTATTATGTCTCGCAAATTGCAATGCGTTACGATACATAGGAATTTTTTAATCAAATATAATTGAATGAAATAATTTAGGTACACTAGAAAAAAAAATTTACAGATTTGACCTGATTTTTGCTTTGAGTTGAGTTGTAACGATTGGAAAATGTATAACAAAAAGCGAAGACATGAGAATCGGACCCCTTATCCAGCAATTTGAATGTCCATCCGTCTAGTTTATATGTAGATTTTGTCTGACAAGGGCAATTAGCAGAGCAATTTGATTCGGATTCGATCGAAAATAGGGTAGCCATCGATCAACGACCGGACGGGTGATTTCGGCAGCCGAGATTCGTCACGACCAGATCGCTATACCAAGGAGCAAATTGTCATCGGTTCTAAATAGTTATATCGATTTTAGAGATGGTTTAACGTGTCTACTAGCTTACCGTGATCCAATATATTTTTGACTGCCAAAGTTATCCAATATAATGTCTGTAGACGCTTTTACACTACGTCAATCTGGCCCCATGCTAAGTACCCGAAGTATGTGTTACAGGTACCAGACAACGGAAATATATTTTATACTATTTAAGATTTTTATTATATAATACACATATTTAGTATACATCCATGACCCAGGAACATTGAAAAACTTTTTTTCTTCCGCCGGCGGGATTCGAACCTGCTTGAGCTACCAAAGCACTCAACCATTGCACCAGAGACGTCGCCAATTCAATTGGATAACTTTGGCAGTCAAAAATATATTAGATCATGGATGTAACATTACGTATGTATCTTGAGGTGAACCTTGCACCCTCTCGAGTGTGAACCGAAGTAACCGCCGTGGTCGAGTGTGTTTACACCAGACCACCAACCCTCTAAACGCATTTCTGCACAAAAAAAAGGCGGGAGAAATGTAACTCATAATTTTCAGTAAGTATTTTTATCAATTATTTCTGCACTACAACTTAATGAATATACTCTGAAATTTATCCTGCTACCCTAAAAAGGTCACTTCGCAATATTGCTAATAGATTACATACATTTCGTAAATTTTCTCGCAAATAACTACCTAATTTTCATAATAGTGATTTCACAATTAATTTAAATTGATTTTCAAGTAACTATTTCATGAAAACTATTAGATTTTTCAACAAAATGTACCAAAACGAATTGTAGAGCAATTGCTCTACAATTCGTTTTCAATGTTGCTATAACGACCTTTTTAGGTCCCCTGATCCAATGTAATATGATGACTCATAGATAAAACCAGAAATAGACGGAAGCAAATTGTAATACCTCACAGCGAATCCTAAGCCGTTATCGATTTTAGGGTTTCGTGCTTAAAGGTTGAACTACATACAAAATAATATATAGAGAAAATGAATTCACGTTTGTCACTTGACTGTAGTAAGTCATGAGTGCTTTGAATCACTTAAAATATATTTATTTCTTTCACATCTCATTACGCTACGCGACACGGCGACTGTGCTGCAGCTGTTATATGTATGTGAAAATCCACTCAGACCTACATGCATTCTCAAATTTTAAGGAAGTTCTCTACGGAATCGATTCAGCGAGCCTTAATCACACTTGACCGTTCGAAATTCTTGTATCAAACATGGTATTATCATTTTCCTCATTCTAATCCCTCTGTCGTAACTCTTCCCGTCGATTTCAATACTTTCAATTCGATTCGATGCTCAAATGCACAAACGTCAATATAACTTCGCTCAATCATTCAGTCTTTGAGATTCAAGCTCTTTTGAAGAAATAGAAACTTATTCATATTTTATACTAATAATTCTAGCTAAAATTTATCTCACACGAAAACGGTAAGGCGCCGTAGCCCTTCATTTGTTGTTACTTTCAATATGCGTTGCATGCATTCGCTCAAGATTGGCGGTATGGTTCATTGACTCTTTGTCAAAAAATTTGTCATTTCCACAAAAAACGCAATTGTAAACTTGGCGGCTTGTATAGAAATTTGACAGAGGGTTAATTAACCATACCGCCAATATCGAGCAAAAAGACAATTGTTGTTACTGTTTTACAGATCACCTAGTTTTCGATAAGAAGTCGGACAGTTAACTAGTTAACTTCTTGCAGTTTTTTTTTTAAAAAGTCGCGTGCTCTTTTAATAAATTATTGTTAAAATTAAATGAGACTCACCAATTCCTCAGGAGATCCCGGTTCCTTCATACCATTGCTCTTATCCGTACTTCCCGCGTCTGAAAAAAATGCTTATTTTAGAACATAAAAAATATCCCAAGATGCGTATAAAACAAAATTTATTGAATACAAATTATTATGATAGTGGGCTTAAAGATATAACTACAAGATGACAAAAAATCTCTAAATGATGTTGAGAAATAAGTAAGATATCAAGGACTTCAGTTTTTCCCCGTCTCTTTCTCCCATAACGTAATTTATTATGAACTTTGTACGCAGCTTATAGACTTCGACGTCACAATCAATATCGGATCTCCCTGACTACTTTAAAGGCTTGTAACTTTGTTGTTTTCAATTTTATCAAAAAACTGTTTGGACTACGTCGTTTTTAATAACGATAGATATATTTAAAGAAAGAAAAAATCGTGCACATTTCCTATTTAACGAAGTTTTCATTGGGCGTTACTTATTTGTTAAAAAAAAATACAATCTCAAAACATGTAATTTTCTAATGGTAAAATAATTTTTCATGTCGGTTCGATAGATATAGGTATTAAAATATACATTTCTATTCAGTTTTCTGAAATTACATCTTCAATATATTATATAGACCGTGAATAAACATCAACATTCAACACTCGAAGACACCATTATGCTACTGCGCGGTTTCCCATCCCTTACGTCAAGAAAATGTTCAAGCATCCGAGAATAAATTGAATTTCTATAATAGAATTGAATCGCAATGAGAAAGATAAAGTTTAATCTTCGTATGCAAACTGATATTATCATTTGCAAGCATGAATAAAAAGCTCTTAAAAACAATCGGAAAATCCGATTTCATTCAAGCAAAATGTAAATTTTAATTTACCGTTGCATGTAAATTTTGGTTTATTTTTAACATCATGTGAGACGTGAGGAGAGGGTATAATTAATACTTTCATTTTTTAAGTATCAACAAGTTTCATAATGTTTTATGATATGTATGATATGTTGTGTCTTTTGCTTTGCTCGATAAAATCCTAAAGTCGCGTAGCTTATATTACTCTTCATAGTTTTAATTAACTATGCCAAAGTGGTCGGTTGCTCCGACAAAGTGCAAAGAAACGACAAGGAAACAAACATACTTTCACAGTTATAATAACATGTATGAATGGAGCGTCTAATTGCAAGTTTCACCTAAACCAAAACAACCAAACTATTCATAAAAAATCGAAGCTATGCACGATAAAAGCCGCGGTAGAAGTATCAAAGCGAAATAAAAACATCGCAGCCGCTGCACTTATAAAAGTCATGTTCGAGTATGAATGGCATTCAATTAACTGAAAATAAACTCCCGTAAGCCGTGTACAGGCTGATTGGATCTGGTACAATCAATGCCGCTTCAGAAGCTATGAATCGAAACAAATTAATAACCCCCCTTGTGTGTGCGTTTGTTGTTAAATATTTAAGATGATTTCCGGGATATTCACTGCTACTTCAAAATATAATACGCGTTTTCGCCCACAGGCATGAAACTACATACTCTTTTCGCGTTGTTGACCGGCTGTGGGCTGACAATTCAATTTTTACGTGGGACAACATAACCTAATGGAAATTATTTTTCACACGGGCGCATTCAAATGTTTTTAAAAGTATACGGAGCTATTTGCATGCGAATTATGTGCCGATTTTCTAGATATCATAATATGTAATTCGGTGATAATGTAGCAAACAGTGAAAGATTTTTTTAAATCGGATTAATACTTTTTGAGTTCATCCGTAGCAAACATAAAAAAATACAAATCTTTCCTCTTTATTAATAGTGTAAGGCACGTCACAAAATAAGGCTTTTGATAAAACAAACTCTTACAGATTTGTGTGTGGATTCATTAGTTTCGTCACGCTACACAGACGTAGAACAAAAATTTAAAAATGCGATGACGATGACGAATATAAACAAATATACCCGTTAGTAAAAGCAGCATTGTTATTGTCGACGGTACGCGAATACAGAGATCACGCTCCATACATATTTCAGCGGTTGCTCTTCGCAGCTTACCTCGCTTGCTTTATACAGGATGTTGCAAACAAAGTGATAATACTTTAGGGTATGTTTGTGTGTTTACTGCCTATGTATGAGCATGTGCAATGATTCAGAATGTCAACGTACTATCAACTTCGAAATATATCAGTTAGGGGCGATTCCATTATCGCGGGTGCAACTTTTTGACGCGCCTAAAGCTTCGTACTGGCAAAATGAAACACATTAAATAATAAATTATATTTTCAAGGCTTAAATTTTAGTTTGTTTAACTTTTTTTACCTTTTAGACATACACACCCTACAGTATCATCATTTTGCTTTGTACACCCTGTATGCAGCTCCCAGCTACATTTCTCTAACACCATTTATCTAAACGATTCTTTGTTGTTTGTACAACACAGACAGAGTTGTATTCACTATAAAATGGTAAATAAACAAGTCATCTAAGTACTATCTGGGAAGATGTAACATAGCCAGATTGCGGACCTAAGCACATCACGTTATATACAACCCTGACATTAGAAATATTTTTACAACTCTAATGAGCTTGAAAGAGTTCCTTATTTGAGATACACAAGCTTAATCTAACGCGCTCGAGTAAATACAAAATTTCCTCGTGGGCTCCCCTTGTATATATACCACCGTTTAGAATACTGATGATGGTAACGTAACCACAGTAATTATTGAGTGAACCTATTAGACATCGTCATAATCAATAAAATATGTCAAAACTTAAATATTGTGGGATCAGTACGCATTTATACCCGGAGAGGTAGGTTTTTTAAATAACATAAGATTGCAAAAGAGTAAACGGTTCACTTGATGGAAAGCTACTGCAGTTGCCCATGGATACAACAGTGAAACAGAGAAGGGAGTGCCTTGTCGGTCACGCTACTTTAAAATAAAAAGTATTTAAAAAACAGATATTATCCGCAATATGTAAGATACGTGTAAAACAAAATTTATTGACATCAGTCTTGCGCGAGCAATCACAGCGGATGCGCGTGCCCTTTGTGAGGCGATCGAACCGTCGTGTTTTGTTTACGAATT
>JAOTAV010089671.1:0-11607 GCA_026546445.1 Cyclargus thomasi | reverse complement strand
AATTGATTTCCCGCCTTTACTTGACACTGGCCATGGTTATAGCCAAGCGCCATATAAATAAATAAATAAATAAAATGGAAAAGCTATCGCCGTAACAGCTTTAGTAAGGAAGCTTTAAACATGCAGCTTTAGAGAGTGTACAGGAGACTCAGAGGTTGCTAGTGAAAGTCTACCAATATGGTCATAGGATGCGCCGGACGGACATAAGGTTTATATACAAGTTATAGCTGTATCATAATTATCAACGTGATTTAATAAGCTTTCAATTGGAAATAAATAAAATATATATATTATAGCGTCTTTTAAGGGGCAAGCGAGCAGACGGGTTATGGACACTCGTGACATCCGTGCGTTGCCGGCCTTTATGAGGGAATAGGGAGTTGAAATAGGGATGATTGGATTAGGGAAGTTGGGCCACCGGTAAACACTCATTGAACGAAACACAGCATAATGCCGTTTCACGCCTGATACATTTTTTTTAGGGGATGTCACTAGTAGTACGTCTAGATCAGCCCTATTCGGAGATTCCCGGTTCCGGGGGTTTGTGAGAAGAAACAAACTTTTCAACTTCATTATTTTTTGTATTTCGTGTAGATATTACTTACTGGCTGTGCTCCGCGGTGATACCCGCGTAAAAAGTAGCCTATGTGTTAATCCAGAGTACCAGCTAGCTCAATGCCAAATTTTATCAAAATCACTCCAGCTGTTTAAGCATGAAGAAGTAACAAACATACACACTTACGAATTTGCGCGTTTATAATATTACTAGCTTTTGTCCGCGGCTTTGCGCGCGTATAATTCGAAGTTTATAATTTTTTGTATTTCGTGTAGATATTACTTACTAGCTGTGCTCCACGGTACTAACTGCGTAAAAAGTAGTATGTGTTAATCCAGAGTACCAGCTAACTCAGTGCCAAATTTTATCAATATCACTCCACCTGTTTAAGCGCGTTTATATTATTAACTACAACTACATTTTTTTTCTAAAACGTGATGTGTTTCCAAGACTAAAAGAATCCTATGTTACTCTCCATCCTTTCAACTAAGTACGCACTTGCGACTCTTCGGGTGTTACGAGTGTCCGTGAGCGACGGCAGTTGCTCGCTGTTCGCGAGCCCCTAAATATAAAAACAGCGCTGAGCAGCTAACAGAGTACAACGAAGCGATAAAGAAACCGTCTTGTTAGGACTTATGGCCCAGCCGACCCAGGTGAAGTCGCGTGCTAGATATGAGTGTCCTCCGTTAGCGACGAAAGGCACATCCGCGAGCAAAGGTTATAGTGCGTTGCGCTTTGGTATTTACTGCCGAGCAATTGACTATTGACAAACACTCAGCACGGGTTCTGAAATATTACCCAGTGTAGTGTAGTGGCCAGTGTTGAAATTGAAAAAAATCGCTTGGCGTGGCTCTGGAACACCTAGAATAACTCTCTCTTTCGACTTTTCTCGAATTCTCGACCCGCTCGGGGGCTCCGCAAAAGAGGCTTTCGGCGTCCCAACACCGGAGTCATGTGAGGAGGATCATTATATTCCAGCGACACGTCTCATATTCATTATCATCAACATAAATCGTATTATAAAAGCACTAAGTTGATAATATCATATCACAAGCGTACACGCATCACCGACCGGGTTATAACCATATCTTTTTCACAACTGTCCGAATCTTAACTTGTTTGGCTGGTACTTTAACGTTAAAGCCGACCTTATTCCGTGACAATAGAGTATAGTTTAACTTGAATGGAAATGTCAGATGTGATTGAACAGGTGTGGAAAGCAACAGGTGATGTTGTGACCGCTAATATATTGGCTACAGGATCGAAATCGGCGTTCGACATATTGTACTATGTAAATCTTTTTGACTGCACGCGATTTTCACTGCTATATCATGTGTTTAAGATTCAGAATCCCATCAAGTAATAGACAGATGGATACATTTACTTATGTAACGAAGGGTTTAAGGCTTTACTCACGATGGGAAACTGCGATTAGATTTGAGAACACTTTCCACCGATGCGTTTTTATGTGCGTACGATTTTGAATCGTAATATTTAGGAATAGAGTTGAAAAAGTAACGAACATATGCATAGCTCCTAATTGTACAAAGAGGCTAGGATATGCCTAGAACCAGTCGGCTTTTTATTTATTTTAAAACTTTTTGCGTTTCCTATTTATAAAAATAAATACAGAACCGGTGATCTGCTTAAGGAAATTTGCTAATTAAATACATATATTATATGGACAACAAAACTGTTTTTATTCCGGAATCCGAAGATAACCACGGAACTAAAAATAATTACAAATAGTGCTGTTCGAAGAGAAGTATGGGAAAAAGATCCTTGCTCGGAGTTGATTAACACAAAATGCGCGGTTTCCTACGGATAAAACCTTCTTTGCCTTTTTTAACCACCTTTAAAAAACGAGGAGGTTATATAATATGTTCGGCTGTGAATATTCTTTGTACCTAAAAATCCGAAAAGTCTAGTCTGAAATTAGTTTCAAATTCATGTAGGATGAAATTGATTTAGCGCTCAGGAAACGTAACTGCCTAACGGGTCTGTTTCACCGTTTACTAGTGATAAAGTTTCTTTTAGGCTATCCACAACTTTTTTTAAAAGATTCTCCATACAACATCTGTCAAAAAAATTGTAGATAGACTATCTGTACAGGCCTTAAATATGTCCAGGTAAAAGATTTTACCAAAAAAATAAAAGTTTCAATTATATCTTCGAACTTTCTACAGTTACATTCAGAGTTCTTTAGTATTATTATTACTCAACTCTAAAGCGGAAAACATACTGATCGGACGCGACCGACAGCCGCTAGATAATAATTATTGTACAATCAGAGAAGTTAAAACAGATACAAATCGTGGATCTATGTAATTTGGTCGGGTTATGTCAAACTCATCCGACAGATTACGACTTACAAGGAATTGACATATTCCGACCAAATGACGTAGGTCCGTCAACTGGCTCTTTTTCAATTTCCCCCATTATACTGAAGTGTGCAATAAGGTAAAGTCGCGGACGTTTTGTAAGGGCTGTCATCCGCGTCTGACGTCAGTCGCGTCCGATCAGTTTGTTTTCAGCTTTATATCCCAAAATAATTAACATCATTCAAATTTTTTTGTGGTTTTAGCTTATACCTACTAGATTCTAGTATCTAAACCGTCTACTACACATGTATACAAATCAATAGTCACTTATCGTCAGATCAGCTCGTCCATCCATCAGGATGTAATTAATAATGGCGGTCGTGACCCGCTATCTTGGCTCGGTAGCGAATAGGATTTGCGCGGCAAAATACCTGTCAAGGTCAAGGGTTTAACTCTATGATTCCTCTTCTTACTTTACATGTCGAGCTAAACTGCCATCCTCAAGCTTAAATGCCGTTAACCAACATCTGGTCGATTTTGACATTTTAATGCCATGATAATCAGAAAAAAAGATTTATCGACGTGTATTACCAATATTTTTCTAGCTTTTATAGTCAATGAGTTATTTAAATTAATATTGCCGTTAATAAAGTACCGAGCCCTTAGAAAAATTGCCGTGTTTTTTGCTCATAACTCAAAAAGTACTTTTTGTACATAGCGGCATTTTAGCTTGAGGACGGCAGAATAGTAGTACATACATACTTTAGTAGTTAGCTGTAGTCCAAAATACTTACTCTCCAGGCACTCGGTTGGGTAAGTTAGCGCAGTGGCACGCACTGGAGAAGCCCGTACACTCGCGACACGACACGCACACTCGACAGTAGTCCACCGCCCACACGTGCGCTCCCTGACAGAGGCGGACCTCATCCCGAGCGCTCAGACGACGGGGGGTATACGCCTCTGAGAGTAACAAAAGTTTGTTAATACCACAATTTATTTAACAATACACAAGATAAGGCAATGTGATGTCCTTAAAGTTTAAAGCGTGAAAATTCCGAAACTTAGGTCCTTCCTTTCCGGCCACTACTGACAGTGTAAGACAGGGTTATCTGCTTTAAATGCTTATAATTTTTATTGGTTGATCTGTTCAACAAATTCTAAAGAACTATGGACTACGTACTATCTTCATTTAGCCTATCTGAATTATCGTAAGCTACCTTAGTAATTAAATTACCTTAATGATTTAAATAAACTTTTCGTCATCAAGGTAATTGGTTATCGATGATTGGTAAAAATTCGATTTTTTAAGAACGGGATATTTCTTTTAAAATATAAAGTAACCTATGTTACTCTCCATCCTTTCAACTAAGTCTATGCCAAAAATCAAGTCGATTGGTTGCTTCGTCAGAGCGTGAACGAAGGACAAATAAGTAAACAAACTTTCCTATTTATAATATTTGTGAGGATAGCATAAAAAATCTGAATTTAAAGTTGACACTTACTTTCTTTACTAAAGCCAAAGTCTCTGCCACATTGACCTTTATTGTTGATCCCAAACGTATACACTTGCCCGTAATTTGTCAAAGCGACAGCATGTGCTTTGCCTAGCGCCACCTAAAATTTTCGCAGGTTTTCAAAGTATGTTCTTATAGAGCTTATACTTCTAAAGTAATTCAAATTGTCATGTTTATGTTATAAAACACCTCAATTTGCTTCTATCCACGGACACAGATCAAAGAACAGACTTAAAAGATAACAAATAGTACGCGTTAGTAAGAAACAAGACGAGATTTTAAAACATGATCTCGAATAGCTCTTAGCTTAATAAAAATTACAAAACGTTTTAACGTCTTTCTATACGGTCTAAATGATGTGACACGGTAATTTTGTACAAATTTTGTCATTATTATGAAGTTTGTCCACGACACACTGTTTCAACGATCGGTGTCTTAATTTAGTGACAACTTTCTTTTAAATGTATGAAATGTGACATACTACATTTGACAAAAACAATTTCTTAGTACTCAGCGACCCAACTATATACCTGAATGACTCGTTCATGTTTGAGTCCAGTGACCAAGCCAGTTGCGTCGCAGTGTTGTGTGTCTTTGCCGAACATCAGTAACTGTCCTTGACGAGTCACTAGTGCGGTTGAGCCGTAGTTACAAGCCGCGTATATCACAAAATGTCCATCCGCCTGAAAATGTTGTAAAAATCAAAATTTCTTACATTTATATACCTAATATACGCCCAACAACAAAATTGAAAATAGTCCTAAAAGTTTAAGTGCGGCAACTTTGTGCTTGTGAAAAGGTGCTAAAGCTATCCATACTTTCATATCAACAATTATAACTTCCATAACGGTTACGGTGACGGTGGCCGGTTTCATAGAAACCAGGACTGTTATGTAGGAGTCATTTTATAGTGCCAAGTAAATGCGCAGTACACAGGAGCACTCTCTCTTCCGTTACTCTAATAACCCAGTGGTACGGATGACCGACACGTCCGACAACATCCGACGCATGGATCATCTTAGTTGTCGGACAATCGAGTGATCAGCCTGCATTATCCTAACCAAACTTTAATATAACATGTTTTCAACGCGGGAATCGAACCCGCGACCTCCGGGTGAAGAGCCGAGCTCTGTACCACTAAACCACGGAGGCGTTCCATATCAATAGTAATATTGTAAATGCGTAAAGTACACACTATGGACACACACTTTTGGATGGACATACTTTAAGTCCCGGGGATGGACAAAGGATACTAATCTATATGTCTGGTTGAGTAATATTTCAAATTTAACAATACCTTAAGTATTTTCTTAGGACGTGTAGGTTTGGGTGTTCGTCTGTGTTTATTGGCGTCGCCGTCCTCGCCGCGTCGGGCGATACCGGTGAACAGCGCAGAACCGTTGTCGAGGACCAGTATAGCGTGAACACCTTCGTGACCTACTGCCACCTGTGAAATACAAAACGTTAT
Source organism: Cyclargus thomasi (assembly GCA_026546445.1). Lineage (NCBI taxonomy): Eukaryota > Metazoa > Arthropoda > Insecta > Lepidoptera > Lycaenidae > Cyclargus > Cyclargus thomasi. Next base: position 5,748 of record JAOTAV010089671.1, on the reverse strand, counting down.
AAAGAGGTAGGTAATTATATAGATATTCCTTCGGGATATTGGGGCCTGAGGAACGTAAATAGAACCTGAGGCAGCGAACTATCATCGTAAAAAAATATTTTATAAACCTATATCTCAATAGTTTGGATACAAAAAAGGAATTTCTGTTCTTATTAAGTATTACTAGAGGACGCCCTGCGGTCGAGCGACCATAAATATTTCCCAATTCAAATGCTGACTTCGTATCATGTCAAAATATTGTTGTGTTCGTGTTGTAGTGTGCGTAGCCCTTTATTTATTAAAACTATTGAAAATTAAAGCATATTTTAAAATAATATTGGTACGAGTATTCCATGCTCCTCCTCCATGTCAAGTCTATCTGGGAGAAATTTTATGCTTTTACAACTACGCGTCTTTCGTAAAAAAGGGTAAAAAGCTTTCCGCTCGCGTATTAATATAGTAATATAATATAAATATAGATATATAATGTTATTTAGTTATTAGTATGGAAGACTTTTATTTTATTATTATTTGTAAAGTCCCATAATCCTCCTATAATCTTGGAAAAGGTGGCTGTGACATACGGATGGACACATCTCTATTTAAAGGTACCGTATTTGCCTATTGTCTCAGGAACCCGAAAAATGTTAATTTTAAAGGACTTACACAACTTGACATAAAGCAAAGATATATAATGTGCTATGTTCTATGGAAGAGAATAGGAGAGAAAAGAGACATAAGACATGATGCAAAACCCGAAGTACAGAAGCATTAATCTCACCTGTACAACTTTATATTTTCTGACGTTGGGTGCTTCGTTTTTGGAGAACAAAGTTTCTTTCATAAGCGTCCAACGACCAGTGTGCGGCGTCGGCGCTTTATATCCTAAACTTGTACCTTTTCCTGTGTAATAAACCTAAAAAAAGATACAAGATATAAGTTTTCCTCTTAATTCAGTCTGGTCGCACATTTGTTCCTGTTGTGGACCTCCCATACTATCCGTAATTTCTGATAGGTTTGAGTACCATATCTGATAGGAATTTTTGTGATCAGAAAGAATCAGATCAGAATTTTTATGATAATTTTTTGGAGCCATAAATAGCATAAAGCGTTAGAAACACAATAGTTATGTACCTTTCCTGATGTTGTAGTTAGCAGCCCAAAATCTTGACCAGCACTTATTCCTATCAGTGGATCATCATCATTATCGTCTAACTGCATAGCAACAGGTGCATCTAAGTCCATTATCCTTCTTGATAACCCATCCTCAAAGGGTGCCCTACCTAGCACTAAAGTGTGCCGTCTCAACAGGTGTACATTTATTTCTCTCTTTGATGTTAATGTATGAGTACCCTCAGGACGATCGCTATTTGATTCCACATCGTACATTTTAATTGTAAGACTATCCTAAAAGTTATAGAATAAAAAATGTAAATCATTAAAGTTTCTGGTGGCCATAACTTATAACATAATATTTTTTTCTATTTTCTCTAAGGACAAAGGCAATGAGAACCTTTATTATCATGGATTGAATTGAGTATACTATACATTTTGTGTATTTTCCACAATTCCAGTGTTGGATCTATGTAAATTACTTACGAAATTAGTTAATAATATTAATCCTAACTGATTTCCGTCAGTAAAAACAGCAGACTTAGGTTCTACAGGAGCCGGCTGTCCGGGGTCCAGCCGAATAACACCCTTAACTTCTAATGAGTCTTTTTCCACTTCATATACCTCCGTCTTCTTCCTTCCTATCCTAACATATAGTTTATTCTGAAAAAAATGTTGAAAATGAGTAAATGTAAGAAAATATTTTAAAAATAAACATAGTAATATAATACAGTCTAACCTTACAATACCCAAGCCATCCATGTCGATCACTAGCAAAAAAATCTGGCTTATGTAAATAAACATGTTGTCTAATCGAGCTGCCATAACCGGAGCCAATTTTTAACAATCCCTTCGATGTATAAACATATAGGAAGCAGCCATCGGATACTAGGGATCGAACTACCAGTTCTCCGGGTCCAGCAGTAAGCGGCGATGGAAGGTCCACAGGGAAACTAGTGACCAATGACTTGTGAGGCACACCATAGTTTAGCCACAGATTTCGAGATGGTGGACCTAGGATGACAGCTTGCACACTTCTTTGAAGAACTGTTAAATTTATTGGTATCTGGAAGAAGGCAGGGGTATAAGTGAAAAAAGTAATCCTAAAGTAAACACTATACTATTACAAAACAAAAACATAAGTAAGTTATCATTTATTTTTTCCCCTAAAGTATTAGAATTATTTAGGATTTGTATGTGTACTCCTTATAGAACTTACTGTGAAAATAGCAATGCTAAGAGCGAAAACAAAACCTTTATGAATTGTATGGGCAAGCATCCCAGTGCCATGACTTTCACTCATACAAATAAAAAAATTGCTTTTAGTGCTGCTACTTTGTTACATCCTATATTTTATAAAGATTTGAATACTTCAATAAACACCAATAATTTTTTGATGTTACCTGTACATATTGTTCAGTGAGGGGTGAGGAAACCATTATGAGAGACGTGACAGCATTAAGTATAAGCTCAGCCTCTCCTCTTGCTACTGATAATGCCATTAAACATGAACTACTTGTAGCTGTAAGATTTGTAGGAATTTCACTTCTGCCCATTGGACTGCTTCCACATGATACTTCGACAAGCATTGCATGAAGATTGGTTATGATCTGAAATAATAATCATAATAATTTAGCTTATACTCTCATAAGTGTTTTTAAAACTCTATGTGTATATATTTAGTTATTTAATTGTAACTTATTCATTTAAAATATAAAGATTAATGTATTTGCAAAATAGAAATGACTTTTTCATACTTCACTGGGTTCATGAACTAGTTCCTCTGGAGCATGTCCTTGTAGTACATCAAGCAAGGCCTTCAATGACTGCTCGCAGAATTGTGCATCCGTAAAACGGGCTTGGGATATTAATGCAAAGACTGTTTTTAATCCAATGCTGGTTATCTAAAAGTTATTATCATTATTTGATAAAAAACTAGGGAAATGAAGCAAAAATGTTAGGTTACATTTTTACAAAGCAATGCAACTTAATATGCTTAGAATGTTGTTGGTCTGCCTTTGGTCAGCAAATTAGTGTGTTCTTTTGGTCAGGTTTGGGCCTTTGTACATACAATAAGGTAAACTAAAAATGAGCCACATTGCAGAACAAATTAAATTGGTTGGTTAAGTCAAACCGAGCAAACAGGTAATGACTTACATGGAATTGACATATTCCGACTAAATGCTGTAGGTCCATTAACTGGCTCTCTTTTAAATTTACCCCATGGTACATTTTTCACAATGAACAGGTCAATAGTAAATGTTCAGAGCCAAAGGATGTCTCCAGAACCTATCAAATTCTTGTTTAGTTCCTTGGTAACATGCAAAAATAATAGCAACACAAATTACCTTAGGTAGCTTAGTTATTGTTGTAGTTAATGGCAAATCATCACAGTCACTGTCATCTGATAGTTCCTGATTTGAAATTTGGAGTTGTCTACATCTGGCCAAAATAGCTCTACGGACGGTTGCATAAACAGCAAACTGTGAAGGGTTGCCATGTAATACCGGTGCATAACAGACTGCCAAGGCATTTGAAGCCTTCACTCTCCTTGCTTTCTCCTTTTTATTGAATTTCTTTTGCAACTTCTTTTCGGATCTTCTGAGTAAAACAGTTTTAGTAAGTGTACTATAAAGAACCATTTTAAAGCATGATATTTGTTTATGAGAAAAAATTAAATAACAAACTTCTATGCTGTAAAAGTATTGCCCTCACACTTTGATGCATAAAAAAGAAATATATAGAGCATGTAACAACCAAAAATGTAGAGGAGAATGTTATACAAGATTGACTTTGCCTTCTAATTATTTTGCAGAAACTTATAGAGATGACAACCGTCATTTTAAATAGTGAAAAATATTATGACTTAAAAATGATGATATTCAGTTAAGCATTTCTAATTAATTATCATCTTTCTTTCCTTATCATGAAATCATTAGAATTTTACTTTTTTATCAATTAAGTAACAATGTATTAGTTTATCAAAAGCTTTCACACCAAAATACAATATTTACAATACCTGGTACCACTCCAACACAGAACCCGAAAATACTTTCGGTAATTCTCTGGATCCAGACATTTTAGCTCAGGTATCTGCATTTTTATATCCATGATCTAGGTATCTATTTCTGCAAATTTTATTTAACTTTTCAGAGAAGCACAGCAATAATAATAAGAAAATCGCAAGATTTCCGCGAGCATTCGCACTAGCAGTTACTTTGTTCTGTAGTCTGTCTCTAAGGGAATGGAGACATAATTTTAATAAATTTTCAAAAGTATAATAATAGAAAATTAATAAGCTTAGATCATGTTCATTTAGAAAAGGTCAAAGACCGCAAATTAATTCGTAATATCAAATCGATTCGGTATGTTCCGGTCGATTGCTAATTTATTGCACATGTAGTACACATATAAGACAAAATGAAAATTTTACATTAAGCCTTAAACATCGCAGCGCCAGCATAATATTCTTATATATTTATTTAAGTAAAATTAATTAAGAAAAATTTCATTACACTTGTCAGGTTAAAAGCACTAAATAAATTACTTTTTGTACGGGCATATTAATTTGTTTTTTCACATAAAATACACTGCATTATATACCTTATGCACACGCACCAACATAGTGAATATCACAGTAATTTATTATTTTATAATAAAAATCTATAAAATTCGGAAAGATCGACATTCGACAACTTTGGGTAACATAAGTCTTATGTCAAAAAATCAATAAACATAGTAGTGCTGTGCCAGTGAGGAAAAGGCGTGTATGGATTTTACGATTAATCGGAATTTATGGTTGTACGATTAGTAGTCGTTTCGATTCGAATAAACTTTTTTTTATTATAGAGGCTGTACACTTTGGACTAATGTCGTCCTTACGCCGTCTGTCTGCTAACACTGTCAACCGTTAAACAAAATAATCTCGGTTGACGGTGTTGGGGGACAAACGGCGTTAAACTGAAAACAAACTTATCGGTTGCGGCTGACAGCCTATACAAAGACGTCCGTGATTGATGTCAGACGCGGCTGCGAAAACTTCCGCGACTTACACCTTAAAGTTTGCACACTTCAATGTACAATTACTAGCGAAAAAGCGCTTTTAAAGGGCTCGCGAAATTTTTGAAATGTTATGACATGGGTATTTACAAAGCATTGTGACGTCTGATGGCATGGCAGAGACGTCGCCAAGTCGAGCGCAAAGCAAACACTGCCGGACCATCTTTACAAGAAGCATTTTGCCGCATTTTCAGCCCCCTATTTGAGAACCTCTGGATAATAGCAGAAAGCTGAAATTTTCGCCATCTAGTAAGCTCACAACACATACTTAAAATCCGAAATTTCAAGTCTTTAGGTCACTTAGTTCCAAAGTTAAGAAATAGCAAAGTTTTGCACTTTCGACACTCACTCACTCATGATCATCAAAATAGAAGTACAATTTCCCATTAACTCAGATATTTGAAATTCTGTACAGAGCTAGGGTTTATAAGTCATATAGTAAAAGTAAAAGTTATAAAAACTAGGAAAAATATTTTATTTCGATTTTAATTTGGCAAAAACTTATATGTGAGCCTCTTTAAATATTTAAATCAAGTCACACCAAACCAAACCAAATCGAAATCTTTTTATTCAAAATAAATACTTTAAGTACACTTT